>JARYGA010000895.1:0-142563 GCA_030545235.1 Helianthus tuberosus | reverse complement strand
CAACCACTTTCAACCATCAAATGAACCCAACTTAAAGCATTCAAAGTTTGTCCACAGATGCAATACGCATTAATCAAAATGTTGTACGTATAAACATCCGCTTCACAAAAAAACTTACTCATCAGATATAACAAACTCTCCCCGGTTTGAATTTCCCCTTTCTTACAGAACCCATGGATCAACACATTAAACGTAATACTCGAAGGCCGGGGCCCTTCTTTAACCATATCTCTAAACAACTTCCAAACGCTTCCGTAATCCCCTACTCTAATCAACAACCTAAAAAGCCCCGAAAGCGCAGACAAACACGGCTGCACTCCTACCCTTCTCATCCTCCCCAAAACCTCCAACGCCTGCGAATGCATCTCAACCTTCACAAACGCACGCATAACCGAATCCAGAACCGAAAAATCCGACTCATACCCAAAATGCCCTCTCCACATAACCTCCACGACTTCTTCACCTCTACACACTCCAATCTTCCACATCATCCATGCCAACACATCTTGAGCCACAATCCTAAACCCCTGCATAGCCAAAACATGACAGGCGACGCAACACGCCTTAACTATGTTCTCCGACTCATCCCTAAACACTAACTTAAAAAAAGCAAATGCACATTCTCTATTTCCAAACAGTTTCATGATCTTCACTAACAAAAAAGGGCAAAACTCATGAGAAAACTTGTTCAACACGAAACAACCTTGGTAAGTTTTAACTATTTTACCTAACCCTAGCACGAGTAACCGCCGCTCAATCGGATTAATAACGGTTTCTTCGTTGTGTGAGTGCTTAAATGGTGAGAAATCGTTAAGAGGATCATAGTTTTTAGTGGATGAATGTGAGGTTTTTGTGAAGTGTGAGCATTGAATAATAATTGGGGGTTTTGGGAGTAGAGTGAAATGAGTGGTGGAAATTAGAGAGTTACAGACCTGAATGAGAGTGGTTCGCGAGCGGTGGCTCGCGGCAGCAGACATCCGGCGATTGGCCGGAAAGTTGGGTTCCGGCGTGTTGTGACGACACCGGCGCCGATGTGTAGAGTGGCGGAATGATAGAGAACTCAAATGAAGGTGAAAGGGAGAAGTGAGTTTTCAAACTTAACCCTATGTTTTGAAGTTTGAGCAGGTATAAGTTTATAGTTTGAGTTAGATGTTCGGATGGTCCCTGTGGTTTGCAGTTTTTCATCTTTAGTTCTCAACTTTCTTAAATTACATATTTGTTCTTTGTGGTTACTGGTCTTAAATGGTCAAAACTAGTTTATGTAATTACATGTTTATTCTTTGTGGTTATAACTTATTGGTTACTTAAATTACATGTTACTGGTTACTAAAAATAAATCCAAAGTGCTTTCGAACTAGTTTATGCAATGGGTCAAAACTTTTGGTTATTTATGTAATTAAAGTCTAGTTGTTAGACATGCTCCAAAAACATGTGATTATAACCTTTGTTAAATGGTAGTTGGTTGTATCTAGATTTTAAAAGATTATCTTTATATAATGTGGCCAACTTTTAAGTAATGTATAAAAGTTTAAATTTGTTCGTAAAATTTCGTTGTTTAATATTTGGTTTTGACCGTGTGAAAGAATGGGTGTTTCAGTAGTTAGATTTTTCTGTTAAATATATATAAGATTTATTATTTATCCTTACCAGTATAGAAAATAACTAAAACATTAAAAGAAATATATAACTCAAGTATAGAAAATAACTAAAACATTAAAAAATAGAGTTAATTGCCAAAATCGTCTCTGAGGTTTGGGCATGTTTGCCATTTTCATCCAAAATGATTTTTTGTACCAAATAGCCCCCCACGTTTGTAACTTTTTGCCATTTTCATCCAAATGCCTAACTGGGTTAGAAACAACCGTTTGATGAGGTTTTTTTTTGAAATTTTACAAGTACAGGGTCTGAAATGTAATTTCTTTTTAAACATAAAACCATCACCCTCTGCTTTCTCTCTCTACAACCTGAAAACAAACCATCAACTACCACTCACACTGTTACTCACCTCCACCGTGTGATGCTCATTGTCTTGTGTTTTTTTTCTTGTGATTTGTAGTTTGGAGGGCTTTTGGTAACCGGAATGTCACCTTCTAAGCTTGAAGAACGAGATGGAGATATCATGTTCAGAATCAGAAGAAGAAGGCTAGATCAACACGTGAAATTCGTAAGAACTTCCGGCCATTGATGACTTCGCCGGCGACAAATCCGGTGGAGGATCTCATCTCTGCTGTGATACAACTTTTGACCAGCTTCGTTCAACAAATTTTCGCCTGCTAAAGTTCGTCGTCGTCACTTGTGCGGTCAAACGACCTACATCGACACTACACAATTCGTTAGAATTTAAAACGGAAACTATATGATTTGAATCGGCACCGCACGGTTCGTCGGAAATCAAAACAGAAACTCTATGTTTTGAATCCACCGTACGGTTCGTCGGAGATTAGAACAGACACTACATGATTTGAATCGGAATCTCTGTAATGAGTGTTAGATCTAAATCCATCTTCATTACGAGTTTAGATTTAAGCAGGTCTAAACAAATTTTCATTAATTATTAATATGATCGAGTTGAATTATAAAGTTACAGTGTTAGGGCAGTTCACGAGCCGAGCCGAGCCGAGCTAGGGCAAGCTCGGGCTCGACTCGATTATAAACTGAGCTGGCTCGGCTCGGATTTGAAACCGAGCTGAAAATCTAAGCTCGGGCTCGGCTTCGTTTAAAACCGAGTTAGCTCGGCTCGGCTTGGTTTGGCTCGATTTTAAAAATAAAAATTAATACATAGCTCTCAAAATTCAGTGTTCTAAAATATTATTCAATAATTCAAAAGAACATATTCAAAATAAGTTCAACAACGCAAAATAAGTTTTATATTTCAGGTAAATACAATATTTGTTCATTAGCACCGCAATCAACCTTTAAATATGTCATAGATATCAAACTACAAGGCTAAATACATGTAAACAATAATCATTTTTTTGTAATATATTATATGTTGTCACACACCGATATTTCCACGTATTACCAGTGGGCCCGGTGGGGAGTATCGTGACGTAGTTGATATCATCATGGTCAATAATCACAGTTTAAATGCACAGCGGAAGTCTAAAGTAATAATATTACAAACCGATTGAAAGTAACATAAAATATTTACACAACAGGTTGTAAAAGGATCCACAGGCGGATCTAAAATAAAAGAGATATTGTTCAACAAATTTAAGCATCAAAAGCTTGCAAGACTCTTTATTTGATACTAGGAGTAGCCAGTCCATTTCGCTTAGTACCTGCACTTAACCTTTTTTGAAAATACGTCAGTTTACACTGGTAAATACAATTAACCGACACTTTTTGAAAATATTTAAGAAAATTGATTTACATGCACAAGGCACAAATATTCTTTTATAACTTGGGATAATTATTAAAAAATAATCTTGTAAAAGAATTATATGTTTGTCATACATTCAGTAGCCCGAGTTAGAAGTACCGGGTTAAAGATTAATAGACACACCACATAATATAAACACACAGCGAGTTATTCTCAACAAGCGGGTATATCTTTTTACATACGCACCGGCAGGTGTATGCCTACACCCCGTGCTTAAGTCGTGGCCATTTCAATGAATGAGCCGAGGATATCCAGGACATGGTCATTAACCCCCAAAGTCTTAAAACAAACAAAACAGATTAAACGGGTTATCTCAATGATTTAACCATTATTTGATTAAATATTCAATACCCGACCAAACGGTATTATTAAATACCGTACCCCAAGCCCGTATAAGGGAAAATAAGTTAAAAGTATTTACCTGAGCAAAATATAATTTAATCTCAGCCGTATAACAATCAGCAAGTGCAAATAGCTTTTACTGGGCTCCTAAATCTGGAACGAAGGTTTTAATAACCTATTAGATTCCTAACGGGTCTTACTTAAGTTTAAACTTAGACCGGTTAGTTTTAATGAAAGGTTTACGGTTCAAAACACAAGATTAAGCGAAGACCGGATTAGAATGTGATTTAGACCCGACAAGTATGAAGACTTGTATAATATGGGTAAACTAAACACATTCTGGATTTTGAAGTAAAAATGACAAGGTTTGACCCGTTTCGGTTAATTTATGCAAACTAGTTACATAAACCGTACCGAACGCGAAAAATGCATAACGGGTAACCAAATGAGTCATGAACATGTTTCACAAGTTAATATGCCTTAAATATGTTGTGATATCAGTAGGATACCTTCCATTATGCCCAAAACGAATTTAAAATCAATTCAAGCCCCGTAGGGGTATTTTGGTCATTTTAAAGATTATAAAAGAGGTTAAATAACAATCTGAGGTTCTGGTCTAAAATGATCAGTACAAATATTTATTTTTGCAAGTTATATCAGTAAGATATCATATATATGTGAAATTTATCTTTTATGACCAAACTATGCACCGAAAGGACATTCTAGTCATTTCACATATGCTTTAAGGGTCAAATTTGGAAATCTGAGTTTAAAACTTTTATTTACTGTTTAAGTATAAAAATTTATTCATAACATCAGTAGGTAACAAGTCTTAGGTGCTAAATATGGTTTTAAACCATACTATGCGCCTAAATCGCATAAAAGTCGGTATTTGACGGTATTCGGGTTGATTAAGAAAATCTGAGATTTTTGATCAGCCTCTACTGTTTAAAATAATTTATTTGTTGTATAAAATCAGTAGAAAAAGGTTTGATATGTAAAGGATGTGTAAAACTCATTTTATTAGCAAAAAGGGCATAACCGTCAATTACCGAGTCAATGCAAGAACCCTATGTTATGATCAGTTTCAAATTTAATAAAAATTTCCAAAAATCCCTAAATATTATATTACATCAGTGGGTAGAAAGTTTGGTGTCAAAATTTGGGTTTAAATAGGTTTTATGCCGAAAATGTCGTTTAATTAATAAAAAGCTTTCAATTTACGATATTGAGCATAACTCCTAATTTAGACCATAAACTGATGTCAATTTTTTAGGAGATGCTTATAAATCAGTAATAAAGGTTTTTGTCCTCTCACATTTTCAAAAATCTCATTTTTATATCAAAAGGGCATAGTGGTCAACAATTAAGCAATTAACGAAAACATGCATATGAATCATATTTAATAGGAACCATATAGTATAATCTCAGAGGGTTATACTAATATGAAATATGGTCCTAAAGGAACCCTAAGGCATATCTAAAACAAGCTAATTCGGGTCAGAACTGAAAGTCAAAGCAAAAGTCTACTTTTGCGACTTTCGGTTGCGAACCGAGCCTAAACTCAGAATTGTCGAGTTAAACATGCCTAAACATGTTCTTATATTATTTACCAAGTTATTTTAGTGTTTAAACATGTTTCATAACCTCTGCATTACTAGTTATGAATTTATTTGCAAAACAGATTCTGTTGACTTTTTATTAATAAGTTTGACCCGACAATTGACCAAGTTAGAGTGAGAATCAGTAGGTGCCCTTTTAAGGGTTTATTACCTACATAATTACCCACTCATAGCCACTTTCAATTCGAATAATGGCTGGACCATTAGTGATTAATCACTAAGTCAAAGCTTAATTACGATAGCTTTGACTTTTGGTCATTAAACTAATAAAACTTGAACTAGAGAGGCTAAGAATGCTTACAAGAACTCTTAGCACGAAATATGAACCGAGGAAAGCTTCCTAGAGCTCCAAGGGACTCCAGAGAATGAGTTGTGAAGTAAAATTTGAAATGAGCAAATGAACTCATGAACACAAGTCCTTATATAGCAAACTTGATGCTCCAATATCACTCCATCTGCACCTAGGAGGTAACTCAGATGTTTACAGGTGTCCCTAGGGTAGTAAAAACCGTTTACAAACCCCTGGTATTGCTCAGAATGTATGCAAATGCGGTGGATATGCTGAACATGCAGCTGTCCTTATTTTTGCTTGCTGGCACTTCTTACGCGGGCCGCGTGGCTCCCTTTTGACCGGAAATTAACTTTCATTAATTGCAGTTTTAGTCCCTGGTCCATTTTTAATTAAAATAACTTTCGTTTATTGCATTTATGACCCCCATAGTTAACTTTTAAGGGCCTTGGGTCATAAACTAACTCCGTTAAGCTCCCGGTTAGTTGTACGATCACCCGAAAAGTCTTGTTTTCTTCGAAGCTCCACAAAATTAATATCCGATATTCTTGAGAGCAAAATATATAATTATTACAATGTTTTTTGGGATCGTTAAAAGGTCACTCAGAGGTAACATTTAACATGTTGACACTTTTAACCCCTATGTTTCGTAAAATCCTTATTTTAAGCATAAACGACTTCCAATGTTCGACAAATTATTCATTAATGAGTACGAACGTCGTGTGAGGTCAATCAGAGGCACAAGAATGGCATGTTGACACTTTGGATCCCCTTTTACTTGCATATTTACATTGTTTGACAATTTTAGTCCCTCAGAAACAATTCCTTACACGTTTAAAGTCCATGACACGTGTCTTTATTATATTGGTCGTGATTTTACGAGGTGTTACATATGTATATAAAAATAAAATATATTATAAGTAAAATAATTCTAGCTAAGCCGAGCCGAGCTACCAAGCGAGCCAAAGCGAGTCAATTTGGCTCGTCACGAGCCGAGCCGAGCTAGGTTCACTTTCTAACCGAGCCGAGCCGGCTCGGCTCACTTTCAAACCGAGCCATATCGAGCGAGCTTTTTTCGAGCTAAATCCGAGCGAGCTCCGAGCCGTGAGCTTTTTGGACCGCCCTATACAATGTCTATTCATTGCTTATTTAAGCCTTCAAGCTTTGAACAAGGAGTATCGCCAATGGATATTAATTAAGTATTTTATTTTTTATCCACAACTGTTTTATATAATTCTCCAATTTGTTTTACATGTAAATCTTTACTTTTATAAAGTTAGAGTTTAAAAAAGAAATTACATTTCACGCCCTGTACTTGTGAAATTTCAAAAAAAAAACCCTCATCAAACGGCTGTTTCTAACCCAGTTAGTCATTGGATGAAAATGGCAAAAAGATACAAACGTGGGGGGCTATTTGGTACAAAAAAAGTCATTTTGGACGAAAATGACAAATATGCCCAAATCTCAGGGACGATTTTGGCAATTAACTCAAAAAATATATAACTCAAGTATAGGAAATAACTAAAACATTAAAAGAAATATATAACTTAAGTATAGAAAATAACTAAAACACTAAAAGAAATATATAACTCATTATTCATTCAATTATACACATATTATATTATACACATATTAATAATCAAACGTAATGAACAGTAGAAGGGCAATTTTGTAATTTTGTTGTTTAATAGGTTTAAAAGGTTGAGAAAAAAGAGACCATCGCTTCTGGTCACAAAGAGAAGAAAGATCTGGAAGGAGAGAGGGCCGGCACGGCAGCGCGTGGCCACTGTGGCGGAGCAAAGGCGGCAATACCAATTTCCATCGAGTGCACAGTTGGGATTGACTAAACAGAAGACAATGAAGCTTATGGTAGCATCGGTTAGGTCACAGAAGCGGCCTTCATGGTCGTACAAGAAGAACAAAAGCGCATACGGTGGTCCCACATCGAGCAGACAATGCCGGTAAGTTTATCACCTTCGATTTGGTTATGTAATCAGTAAATCCATGTCATGCAACAACCTTTTCGGCTGAATATGCTTTTAATGGCGATGTTTGTTCAGGTTCCGGCCAAATTAGGGTTCCGTCCGTTATCCGGTCACCTGCTTTCATCTTGGATGGTGGATGGACGGCTCTGGTAGGTAATCAGCTTGGCGGTTCCCCTTGCAAATAGATTGTATCATTCTTATTCGTTTTCGATTATATCATGGAAAACCAGCAATCTGCATCTCTAATCTGAATCGATTTGCTATATGAAATACACCTAATGTCGCTGATGGATTTCGATTGGGGTTTATGTGAGTTTTCCTAATCGCTAATGAAGTAATAAATTATATGAACTCATCATTCTGCTTAACATGTGTT
Source organism: Helianthus tuberosus (assembly GCA_030545235.1). Taxonomy (NCBI): domain Eukaryota; kingdom Viridiplantae; phylum Streptophyta; class Magnoliopsida; order Asterales; family Asteraceae; genus Helianthus; species Helianthus tuberosus. The sequence goes on along the minus strand of JARYGA010000895.1, from coordinate 134,567 downwards.
CATGGATGATAAGACTTTTTTTATCACAAGGGTTTAGGGTTTCTGCCATTGAAATTTATAGAATTAGATGTGAAAGGCGCCGTTTATGCAAAAAATTAGCTTGACCTATGGACTGATGCAAGCCTTGGTAGAGTAATAATTACCAATTTTTGGTGGATTAGCAACGACGGTGACCAGGACATGGAGACAGAATCGAGGTTAATATGTACAATCTGATACCACGATATGTTCACCACTTCCCTCGCCTGCATTAAAGCCTCTCAAAACTCTAGGTGAATATGTACGATCTGATACCACGATCGACGGTCAGAATCAGCGAACCAAATTGGATAAATCCACAAGAATGATGTGATCCGAGCACACCTGCTATGCGTTTGCAATGCTCGCAGGTAACAACAGATCCGAAGGAGTTTAGGGAGTCACGTTGGTCGTAATCCGGCGGCGGTATGACGGGGTTAGGTTTTCCAGGCCCGATCTGTTGTGTTGTCTATATTGTCTTTGCTTTCATGAAACACATAACTATCTTTCGGAATTATGATTCCCGGCGGTAAACCATCGTAATCATGTAAAGACCTCACTTTGTTTCTTTTTTTGCATATTGGAAAATGGAAGAAGAACAAATGAATTGGTTCAATGAACTTAGACTACATACAGAAAGAGAGAGAGAGAGAGAGAGAGAGAGAGAGAGAGAGAGAAGAGATAGAGAGAGAGTAGAATGTTAGATTCACATTTTATACATTGCATAGAATAGTGTTTAGAAGCAAAATTGATCCAAAATATGTTTGAAGGTGTTGAAGTCACTGAGTTTTAATTCCTTGGTAAGATCAAGATTCGATTAAGTTCTTCTGGCATCCTTACTTAAATATAGTTCTTTGATTTCGTGTATATATATTACCTTCGTAGTATATACATCTACATGTATAATTAGTTTGCAAGTATGCCTGACCCTTGTTTTGTTCCTATTTGGGTTCCTATTTGATTATTGATCGCAGAAACTTGGCACATGAAAAAGTTTGAGAGTGGAAATTCAGTTTGGCTACAGCCTTTGGATTTTTTTATAAAGATGGAAGTGGCTTCATAACTATGTATGTATGAATTTTAGCAAGTTAATCATATGTTAGTTCCAGGAGTTATGTTTTCTTACTTCATACATAATCATTTAAAATTCCTAGTAGACATTAACTTAAAAGTTCCACATCTATATTTGTAGCTTACTGTTTCATGAATTTAGTGGTAGCTTTTCAGGTGTACTACCTGATGAGCTTACTTCAGAGTCGGTTATTTGACCCATTCACTCCTCATTATCTGTTAAATTGCCTTACAAACTATTGCTTACTCCTACTAGAAGGACTGGTATCTGTATTATTATAACCGACATCGTTGTTTGTTTGTATGGTTCTAGACAGATATGTTGATTTCTTTTTTGGAACATCACGACTTTAAAATTTAGATTTGCTCTTCCGGTTGCTATATCACATGATGGTACCGTACCAAACCAATACCACTGGTATATACATATATATGTGTGTATATATATATATATATATATATATATATATAGGGGAGAGTTTAAATGAGAACGCTAAATATCGCGAGAACTGTGAGAACGAATGAAAAAACCACGAGAACTTGGTCAAAAACAATTCAAATTCAAAATTTCTTTTTACACTTATCATTATTGTTCGAATACAATGTTAGAAATTAAATTTAAACGTTTAAATTTACGTGAATTCGTAAATAATTTTTTTTTACATATGTGTAAGTTTGTCATTTACGCATGTGTAAATTTGTTATATTTACACATGAGTAAAAAATCTAGTAAGAGTGATTTTGAGAGGAGAAATGAATTAAATGATGTTGTAAATTCTTTTTTGATATTGTATTTTAATTACAATGAGGTTTGTATTAAAAAAATTTGGTTTTGATTGGTTTTTTCATTCATTCTCACGGTTCTCGCAATATTTAGCGTTCTCAAGATAACCCTCCCCTAACCGATATTATGTGGGTAATGAGTAGGTTAATAAAATACTTGGTTGGTTAATAATTTCCATATATGTTTTCGTCGGTTTTATTAAAAATTGGTCTGCCACGCCGTTAAAAATGGGTCTGCCACGCCGCGAAACGCGTGTGGATAACACTAGTTAAATTCAAATGGGCCACCCCAACATCCTCAACAATCACCACCTTCAACGATCTGCAGCTTGCCAGCTTCCGGCGTGAAACTTTGGAGGCATCGACTCCAACGATCTGCAACTTCCGGCGGTTGGCAGTGAAGCTGGTGAGTGGTGGTCCAACTGATGCGAACCAACGTTGTAAAGGTGGGGTGGGTTGGTTGCCAAAAACGAGTTTCCGACCATCCATTGATGCGAACCAGAAAAACAACTTCCTGCGATGATGATTGAGATCATTTTTTAAGGTGGTTTTGGTACCCACAATTTTTGGCCGATGCGAACAAGAAAAATAACTTCCGGCGAGTTTCGGTCCGAAAAATAATGGAGAGGACGAAGGTTTTGGACTCTAAACCACCAGCCTAATAATACATTTATTAACATAAGGTAGTTACCCCTGAAGAAAGTTCACACTTGAAAAATAAAACAGAGCCTCAAATTAGGATAATATGTATTACCCTGCTTCTACTGTTCAAATTAGATTGTTCATTTTGTAATAGTTACATGAGTTGGACTTACATTATTATATTTAACTGCATTTTATAGACAAGATTATGCAAATGGTGTCTTATGCAACTATAAATTCAGTCTTCTAAAAGATCAAACGGGTAATCTTCCTAACAGTTGGTCACTCCTCTGTTTAAAATATTTTGAATTGATCTACTTTATTAATTACTATCATCTAGGATTATAGTTTAGCCATTATTGTATAACATATGTTGTAATATGTACGTTTTGAAATAAGGCTAGTCGGTGTGAGGGATGGCCCTGGCCCGTCTAGCCTCAGTGCCGATCCCCAACACCATTTCCCCAGGCCCATCGTCGTCTTCAACGTCTTGCCCAAGACGTTTGTGCCGCCCCTCCACCTCACCCACTTTATGCCGTTCAACGGTAGTTTTTTTTTTTTTTTTTTTAAATTCAATTTCACCCTTAAATGTAACGACTAGTTTTATAAAAAAAAAAATAATAATTATTATTTTACCATTAAATACACATCTTTCACCCAATTTTTTAAACCACTTCAACCCTAACTCTCTCTCATCTTTATAAAATTCTTCACCTTTTTTTATAAATTTTGTCATGGATCCATACAATCCAAACAACCCGAACCCGAACCCAAACGCGAACCCAAACCCGAACCCAAACGTTCTCAGTACCCGGATACTATCCTACGATGGATCCGAGTTGGTCGTCATCATAATTCTTTCTCAACGCTTTCTCTCAAATGAGCCAAATGCAATCCATGCAACAAATGCAATCGATGAAACAAATGCTAATGCGAAACCCGTTCAACTCACAATTTCCATCGCAACCACAACCTTCGCCACCACCGGTAGAATCGTCTCCCCAACCACAACCCATAAAAGATGAAGTTGAAGAATGTGTTCTGCAGACGTAACCCCAATCCTAGAAATGGAAAAAAGGGAAGCAAGTGGCACGTCAAGCCGGTGACAAAGATCAACCTTCGAGAGCCAAGTCACAACCTTGGTCAAAGATCGAGGAGGAGGCGTTAGCTAAGGCGTGGATTAGCACATCAAAAAGCCCCATTGTCGGTATGTAAAAATATATAAATTTGTACATTTTCTAAAAATACAGGTAACAACCAAACCGGCAATGGTTTTTGGAAACAAATATTATCAAAGTTCCTTGCGATTATGGAACAAGGTCATTATCGCCATCTCGATTCCATCGCTTCGAAGTGGCGAAAGATGCATTCGGTGGTGAACCGATTTGTGGGGGTATATAATAATTTATATGTTAATCGTCGTAGTGGGCAGAGTGACGAAGATGTTTTTAAAGAGGCGATGCGTAGATACGAAGAATCGCATTGGGTCGTTTTCCCACACGTCCGGGCATGGGAGGTTTTGCGAACCAATAAGAAGTGGGTGTCGGTTCCAAACAAGGTTGCAAGCGCCAAACGAACAAAGACCCCGGAGCCCGGAAGTTATGGTGCAGGGGGCTCAGACGCACGATGCCAAATAAATATAAACGACGAGCCAGAATTTGACGAAGAAGAGTACGTAGTTCGAGAGGAGGCACGTCCACGTGGCAGGGACAAAGCCAAAAAGGCAGCGACTGCAAAAAAAAGCCGCAACGGGGGGGGGGGGGGGGTCGAAAATGGACGACCTTATGGCCCAGTTCAAAGCATACACCAAGGTCACAGCCCAAAAGGCACAAGCGAAGCAACGTGAAGTGGACGAACGGGTTCGGTTGAAGCAAGAAATTAACGAACTAAAAGAATGGGAGATAATGACAACTAATATCAACTCGTATCTGTAAGAAGACCGAGCAGTTTTGCGTAAAATGAAAGAAAAGATCGCTAAAAATGGAATTCTTAAGATTTTTAATTTTTACCAATCTAGTATTTTTTTTTTAAGTTATGTAATTTTTGTTTTTTAATATTAATGATTTTATTTTATAACTTATTAAATGTTAAAAAAATATGTTGAATTTAAAAAAAAAAGTGGGGAGGCTCAACCTCCATTTCCTTTTGGTCCATCTTTGGAGGGGCATTTTCCTTGGATGGTGACATGGCGATTATGCGGAGGGGCATCCTCCAAGGACTTGTCTCCTCCACACCGAGTAATCTAATTTGAATTATCAAAGAAATACCATTGAGAATTAGGATTATAGTTTAGCAATTATTGTATATAATGTGTTGTAATCTGTACGTTTAGAATTATGAAAGAAATATCATTGAGAATTAATAGAGAGAACATAGGTCATCTCTAGCAACACCAAACTTGCAGACTAGAGCTGTCAAAACCCTCGCCCCTACCCTGGGCGGGAGCCATGAAGAGTTCAAGTGGTACCGATGTTTATAAAATCTTGGCAGCGGAAATTTCATCAGGATCGTGTATCAGGAAAAATATTAGAGTTTTCAAACACCGAAGTTGTCATTTCATTTGTTTGAAAGAATAATTTCTTTAATCCCCTGTCGTCTGTGGGACTTGAACCCAAAACCTTCCTCTTCCCATCCTAGAAGTTTTCATTTCATAATTTGTAGGATAAAACCCATAATTACATAAAAGGTTTTCGTAAGGATAAACCATTAATTATAAAACACATTTCTTTATTCCGGTGACATAGCCACTTATTTAAGCCTTTTGTGCCTCGTAGCACTTTTCCTTCCTTTCACAGTAATTCACTTGGAACGCGTTTAAAAACATTTCATCAGCAAGAAATAGTGGTAAGTACATTCATTTGTATAAAATGACATAGTCTTACAATTACAGCACTAAAATTTTTTACATTTGTTTATATCTTATAACTACCCACTGTTACTTGTCATTCAACCGGATCTGTGATTGTGGTCGTATAACTATTGGCTCATACGTCCAATAATATAGATTATCAAGTAATATATACAAAACCCCATATACGAGCGATAGTTTTTCCGTAAGAATACAAAGACTTAATCATTGTAACGTAAGTAAAACTGAAAAAAAAACATTTTGGGTTTTAAAACTGTTGAGTCTCACAATGTAGTGAGGAAAAAGTGAACGTCTTACTTTATAAATTTAGGGTTTTCAAGCCCCCTGGTTTTAGATCCTAATTACACATAATGTAACTCGTATTAGTGTAAAACTAAATCAAACATAAAGATAATCACGAGATCAAAACCACAGCTTAGGCTAACAAAGACTCACCTTATTAAGGCAGAGCTTTGGCGTTCGTTGGTTGATTTGCTGATCGATCGGACATAGTATCGTATCGTATCGGTGATTAGGGTTTGATACACATTTACGAATAGCAAAACAAGAGTTTAGAAGTCGAGATTTAGAAATTGAAGTCAGCTGTTTGAAATGCCCTTGAACTTCTCTATTTATACCTGATTCTTTACATCGTCGCACCACGCGACAGCTCCAGGTAACCCTGTCGCGACACGCGACGGGGTGCGCTAGGGCAACTTAGTCACCATGTAGGCTTGTCACGTGGTGACACATGTCACTTGGACACTTTTGACCCTACCGCGCCACGCGACGAGTTTTAGGAACTCCATCGTGCCACACGACGAGGAGAGAAACTAATTTTATTTATTTTTCGTTCCAGTTTTCATCCTATGTGTTCGGGGTTTCGATTAGGGTTTGTCCAGAACTTTTTGAGGGTTGTTATAAGAGCCCACCGACGTTTTGTTCTCCTGCATCTCATGTTTGTTCTTCGATCAATAACATCCAAAAGACTAAACAGGACCTAGTGAGAGCTTTGCATTCACTGGTTCTGTGTTTAGAATCGGTGGCCGGCGGTTGTGATCGGAATTCTTCGCCGGTGATGGTCGAGGAGGTTGAAGGGGATGGGGTGGGGTGGGGGCGGAGGTGTTGATGGTTATGTTTTATGTTTTTATACATGTGTGGGTCCCACAATTTATATTTGTTATTTAATATGTTTTAAATACTTATTTAAATAATAAAGGGCATTTATGTCATTTCATATGAACTTAACTGAAGAAACTAACTTCCATCGAGTTTGGGGACTATCTGAGTAACAAGTGATCAAATCACAGTAGGGGGTGAGCATAAGCAAAGAACCGACCAACCCGACTACTATCCGACCCAACCCGATACCCGACTTAACATAAAATCAGAACCCGATCCTTGTACCTACTTATTTTATCGGGTCTCAGTTCTGTGTGTTCTTTTTGCTCTCGGTTCCCACTTATAACCCGTACTCGACTTTTCCATGTTCACACTTCACAACCTACTAAACAAATTACTCTAACATCACTAGGGTCATCCATTTCAAGGTGATACATGTGGATTTAAGCTCCAATTTCAGTAATACATATGAAGCACAAAACAAGCAACCAAGAAATCAAGAAATCGAATGAAGATTCAATGCTTCTGGGGAGTTGTAAGTCAAAAAGGAATTTGAAATAAAAAAGGAGAATAGCATACATGTTAAGTAGGTTAACAAATTAGTTGAGATAGTCACTAATGGGACATAGCCCAATCAATGAAATTATATCATACATTATTACCTTGTTATTTCGGTCCATTGGGTCCAGTCGGGTTTCATTTCTTTTTTGGACCGGAACCAACCCGGCCCGAAAATATGTTTAAATCCGGAACCAACATACTAACCTACGTGAATCATTACGGGTCGGGTTAGGTTTTTTATAGGGTCGGTTCTTGGTTCTTTTCGGGTCGACCCGAAATATGCTCACCCTTAAACCACAAAGAACAAACATGTTATTTTAAAAAGTTAGGAACTAAAGGTGAAAAAAATGACAAACCACAGGGATCATCCAAGCAATTTACTCTTTATAATTTCATAGTTTGGCTGCAATTACGATTTTTTGGGTTTTTTCCATCACATTTTGTTCATTACATGTTATATTGATTTGAACTGGTTGTGTTCGTCGGTTGGTGATAGGCATGTAAATGAATAAAGCGTTTAATGAACCGGAGAAGTTTGTTTATTTAATATATGAACGAGCATGTTATGTTCGTGAACGTCCGTTTATGTTCATTTGAATTTTAATACAAACTAGAAATAAGACTCGCGCGCGTTGCGGCGCTGGTTCATTGGAAACCATGAATAGATTAATCCTAGCGTTATGTGATGCGTGTTTCGACGTAACCAATTAAACTCAATAGCAATGCGATTCGATCAAAACGTAAAGTAAATCAAATTTATATCGTACAATCATAATGTAGTATATATGACTCGACTCGTACATAGTAAATGTAACAAGTTGCTTAATTAATGCATTTAAAAAAAGATAAAAATCACAATTTGACTCCACTCGTTTTGAAACAAAATTTACAAAACGTACATAAAATAAGCATGAAAACGTATCATATTTGACATGACTCGTTTCCCAACCAATTCGTATTTATACGGACATGCACATAAAAATGTTTTTTTAAACGAAAATGTACTATATTTGACCTGACCCGTTTCCAGAAAAAGTTTACATCGAAACGTAAACCAACTCGAATTTATACCGACACGTACATAAAAATATGCACATAAAAAAATAATCTTTTTAAAGTAAAGGAACGATAGAAATATGCAAAATAAATTAGCGAACATAAGTTATTGAAGGAAAATTAAATTAGTAAAAAACTTAATAGGTAAAAACGTACATTATATATCTTATAAAATCCCCTTACTTTCGTTAAGTCTAGCCGACTTTTCTCTTTAGCCCAATAACGAATTGATTGTGATCCGGTCTATTTATTTTAGATTGAAGGAGCTCACCTATGTTAATTTAGTTTTTTTTTTTAAATTAAACTTCATTAAAACAAACCTCCGATGCAAACGGGCAAAAGGCCAAACAAACTACAAAAACCCCCGACTCAAACGGGCAAAGGGAAAAGAAATTACAACATATACATAGGGTATTTACACCATTCCGTCCACCTAATGTATTTACATGTAGATCTATTTTTATGTAACACCTCGAAAAGTCATGTCCAATATAGTATCGACACGTGTCATGGACTTTAAACGTTTAACGGATTGATTACGAGGGACTAAAGTTGTCAAACGAAGAACGTATGTGTGTAAGAAGATCCAAAGTGTTAACAAATGAAAATTTTGCCTTTCAACGACCCTACACGATGTTTATACCCTTAAACGAATAAATCATGAATCATATGAAACCAATTGTGGAAGGAAGTGAAAGTTTACAAGACGCGAGGGTTAAATGTGTCAACATGTTTAATTTATACCTCTGAGTGACCTTTTAACGAACTTGAAGCTTTGTAGCGATTAATTATGCTCCCGAGAATATGTGATAAAAATTTCACAAGGTTTCGATATCTTATGAGGAAAATACGTTAACTTTCGTAATTAAGGGGTTAAAAGCGTCAACAAGGCGAAACTTATGTTTTCGGTTATCATTTAACAAAACCGGACCTAACGGTGTTTGGTTATATCTCATGGATCACAAGAATAAAAGTTAAATGGGTTAAATGTGCTTTAAATGAAAGAATTTACGCTTTAGAAGGTCCAGGGGGTGAAATTGTCACATTTGAAAACTTGCTGGTCAGGTGACCCACATGGTGGCGTCACGCCACCACCATCACCTTCTGCCGTCGCGCGACGCGACGGCCTGATCTGGGCAGATTTTCTGCACAACTACATGTACAGCAGGTTGCACCGCCTTAGAAGCCTTGTATTCGAATTCAGGGGCTACACCAGTGGTTTTTCATGCATAGGGACACTTGGGACTCATCAGGGATCACCCATAGACCATGTTGGAATGATCTCATGCATTCTAAGTTGCTATATAAAGAGCTCTTGGTTGCAACATTTTGCATTCACTTTGAAATTCATTCTAACTTAAATTCTGGAGCCTCCTGGAGCTCAAGATCATTCCCTAAGGATCATTAGTCGTGCTAAGTACTTCAGTAAGCTTCCTTAACCTCTCTAATTCGTGTTTTATTAGTTTAATGACCTAAAGTCAAAGCCATCGTAATTAAGATTTAACTTAGTGATTAATCACTAATGGTCCAGTCATTTTTCGAATTGAAAGTGGCTATGAGTTGGTAATTATGTGGGTAATAAACCCTTAAAAGGGCACCCTTTGAATTCCACTCTAACTAGTTCAATTGTCGGGTTAAACTTTATTATAAAAAGTCAACAGAAAGCTATTTTGCAAATAAACTTGTAATTAACAATGTAGAAGCTATGAAACCTATTTTAACACTTGTATAACTTGGTAATTAATGTAAGAACATGTCTAAGCATGTTCAACCCGACAATCTTGAGTTTAGGCTCGGTTCGGAACCGAAAAGTAGACTTTTGCTTTGACTTTCAGTTCTGACCCGATTTAGCTTGTTTTAGAAATGCCTTAAGGTTCCTTTAGGACCATATTATAAGTTAGTAAAACCCTCTGAGGTTATACAACTTGGTTCCTAATTAATCCGATTCATATGCATGTTTCCGTTAATTGCTTAAATGTTGACCATTATGCCCTTTTGACCTTAAAACGAAATTTTTGAAAATGTGAGTGGACAAAAACCTTTATTACTGTATTATAAACATGTCCTAAAAATTTGACATCAGTTTGAGGTCTAAATTAGGAGTTATGCTCAATAGCGTAATTTGAAAACTTTTTATTAATTAAACGGCGTAAATAGCATAAAGCCTATTTAAACCCAAGTTTTGACACCAAACCTTTTACCCACTGATGTAATATAATATTTTGGGATTTTGAAGATTTTTATTTATTTTTAAACTGAGCATAACATAGGGTTCTTGCTTTGATTCGGTAATTGTCTTAACCTTTTTACTAATAAAATGAGTTTTACATAACTTTTTGATACCAAAATTTTTTCTACTGATTTTATATGATAAATAAAATATTTTAAACTTTATAAACTGATCAAAAACTCAGATTTCCTATTATAACCTGAAAATCGCTTAAAACGACTTTCACGCGTTTTAGACGCATAGTATGAGTTAAACCTATTTTTGGAATATAAAACTTAATACCTACTGATGTTTTAAGTAAATTTTTATATTTTAACAGTAAGAAAAGTTTTTGAGATCAGATTTCCAAATTTGACCTTTAAAGCTTAGTGAAATTACCAAAATGCCCATACGGTGCATAGTTTGGTTATAAATGATAAATTTCACATATATGTAATACCTGTTAATTTTCTAAGCATACATATCTTGACCAATATCCTGCTTTTATTGTTTATTTGTGACCAGGATGCTGGACGAGGATATTGCTAACATCTTGGGCGATATCCTGAGGTTGATCGAATTAATCACGTGCAGGTTAAAGACTGGGACTTGCCAACGGTCAAATGGACTTCATCTCCTCAAGACTCGGGCGTATTTGTTATGGGAGAGACGTTGAACCCGAAAGACTTGGTCTACAACGTTCGACTGAGGAATATTCGCTGGATCCCGGTTATTTAGGATAGTTTGTTACATTTGTTTTACTATAAATAGATGGGGGCGGATCAGATTAAGGCACAACGCAACTTTCACACACTCTCAAACACTTTTGCTTTCTATCTTTCAACATTCACTACACACAAACACTTGTAATCGAATTACATTGTAACACCTAGTTGATCCGCACCACATCCTGCACTATATCCTGATATTTGAAGCAATAGAAGAACAAGGCAACTGCGATTGTCAGCTCCCGAGGTTTTGTGCCGGCGATCTAGATTGATCAAGGGCTTTCCTCGTACATCACGTGTCAACCTTTACTTTTCTGCTCATTGTTTGATCATAGATACAGCTCTATATCTTGAGCCGTATCCTGAAACTGTTTTTATAGCTAACTTGGTTAACATATTTACCACACATAATTTTAGCACACTACCTCACTTAACTAATTTGATCACTAAATTGCTTCGGTAATTTTTGACCAAAACAATTTGGCGCCCACCGTGGGGCAAGTGGTGCTACTTTTACTAAAAATCTTTGTGAAGTCGTTAATCGGTTTTCTATTTTCAAAACTTTTTGCCACATTGTTTACAATGGCCTCAAGATCAAACATGAGCTCCTCCACTATGTCTGCTGCAACCTCTGCTACTACCGGTTCGGTGCTTCCACCGCCTCCTCCAAGGATGCCATTTTCTTCACAACCTCAAGATGTTATCCCTACTCGGAGTGTTCAGGGATCTGCTCCCGTTTTAGCCTCTAATGATGAAATTCTAACTTTATTTGGAAGTGTGCAGGAACAAATGAGGCAGCAACAGGAAACTAACCAAATGCTGTTAAGAGAAATACAACTCTTAAAAGCTAGCTCGAGTAGACCTGCTGAAGAAACTGTCACTCCTATACAGCCCAGGGCTTTGAACTTCAGTTCCGCAGTTTACACTGAGGATAACAGGGGGAATATCGTCCCAAGCCATTCTCAGAATCATACCCCTGAGATACCCTCCTCGGTCAGGATATCGACTGTGAGGAGTTCAGGATATGCTTCAGGATATGGCCAAAATCCTCAGACCGGTAATGTGTCAAATAATAATATTCTTGCTACTAACAACAATGGCTCTTTGCAGGATGCAGGTATGACGTCAACATTTACCAGGGAGCTCCAGAAATTGAAGGACATGATATCCAGTGTACCTGGAGTGGTCCAGCCAATTCCGAAAGTATCCCAAGACAGCCACAGGATATCCCGCTTTGCATATCCTATCTGTGATGCTGAAATCCCAAAAAGATTTCAGACTCCCAACATGAAGCTGTATGATGGGAGTACGGATCCTGAAGAGCATATTGCCCAGTATAGGGAAAGATTGGAGATTAACCCTATCCCTCCAGAGCTCAAGGAAGCATGCTTGTGCAAGGGTTTTGGATCTACCCTGACTGGATCAGCCTTAAAATGGCTATTAAATGTTCCTCCTCACTCAATTACTTCGTTTGCTCATTTGGTTAATTTATTTAATAGTCAGTTTTCTTGCAGCCGGAGTTTTGAGAAACTAACCAGTGATCTTTACAGGATAACTCAAGGGCCTCAGGAATCCTTGAGGGATTATGTGAACAAATTCAGTCGAGAATCCTTGGATATCCCACATCTTGATGTCGCAACAGCTGTGCAAGCTTTTAAGATGGGGTTACAAAAGGATTCTCAGTTTTATCAGGATCTTGTAATGAATCCCTGCAGGAATCTCGACGAAGCTCGTAACAGGGCTTTGAGATATATCCGTTTGGAAGATGACAAGAAGATGCATGAGAGGATGAATTCTACTTCAACCTATGAATCAACTAACAGGAAATCAGAATCCTCAGGATTTCAGCAGATTCAAATGGAGCCTTCGGACCAGGAGGATACTGCTTTCATGACACCAACAGGTATATATTGCTATACTGCTATGCCTTTCGGTTTGAAAAATGCAGGTGCAACATACCAGAGATTAGTGAACATGATGTTCAAAGATAAGCTGGGGGGCACCATGGAGGTATATATTGACGATATGGTGGTGAAATCAAAAAAGGCTGAGGATCACCTCCAGGATATCAAGGGAGCATTTGATATCCTGGATCAGTATAACATGAAGCTGAATACTGCTAAGTGCCATTTCGGAGTGGGGGCAGGAAAGTTTCTAGGATATATGGTGACGAAAAGGGGGATAGAGGCAAGCCCGGAGCAGATTAAAGCTATCCTGGATATAAAATCACCCTCGAATATGAAGGACGTTCAACGGTTAACAGGCCGAGTAGCAGCTTTGAACAGATTTATTTCAAGATCCTCGGAAAAATGCAAGGAATTCTATGATATCCTCAAGAAGAATAAGAAATTTGAATGGGGAGCAAAGCATGAAGCGGCCTTGCAGGATTTGAAGCGATATCTCTCAACTGCACCTCTATTGATGAAGCCTGAAAATGGTGAACCACTATCCCTATACCTCGCTGTATTAGGGAATGCTGTAAGTGCCGTTCTTATAAAGGACCATGAAGGTCAGCAATATCCTGTTTATTATGTTAGTAAAAATTTGTTAGATGCTGAAACTAGGTATTCTCATTTAGAAAAATTGATATTAGCTCTAGTTATGGCATCGACAAAGCTTAGACATTATTTTGAAACACATAGGATCCATGTTAAAACAAATTATCCTGTAAAAAATGTGCTTAGGAAACCAGAGATGTCAGGCAGGATGGCCAAGTGGTCTAGTAAGTTAAGTGCTTATGATTTGGTATATGAACCTAGAAATGCCATAAAGTCTCAGGCTTTAGCTGACTTTGTGGCTGATTTCAGTAGTAATATTCAGGATGAGGTAGACCTAGAAGTTCAACAGTTAGGAGAATCCTCAGGATCCTGGACATTATATACTGATGGTGCATCTAATATAAGAGGAGTAGGATTGGGAATACTACTAAAATCGCCACAGGGGGACATATTACCCCAGGCAATTAGGTGTGAATTCCCTGCTACTAATAATGAGGCAGAATATGAAGCTTTAATTGCAGGATTAGAGTTGGCTAAGAATATGAGTATCAAGAATTTGCAAGTATATGTTGATTACTTGTTAATTACTAACCATTTTAATGGATCCTATGCAGTTAAGGGTGAGAAATTAATCGAATATCTCGATATTCTCAAAAAATTAGCAGGATATTTCGATGTTTTTGCACTTGAACAGGTACCAAGGGAGGATAATGCTGAAGCAGATGCCTTAGCAAATTTGGGATCATCGAGCAGGATACCAGAAGGGACCCAAATACCAATATTACATGTCTTATATCCTGCAACGAATCCTCAGGGTAAAGAAGTAGCGGCTATTCAGGATCATGGAGCAGAGTATCCTGAAAAGGATCCTGAATCCTGGATGGCTCCAATCATGAGATATCTCAAGGAAGGACACATCCCCGGAAATGAAAATCCTAAGGCATTTAGGATGAAGGTATCACGATTCACTATTATAAATAATGTTTTATACAAGAAATCTCTTGCAGGACCGTATTTGAGGTGTTTGGAGGATCCTGAAGCCAAAGAAGTACTTCAGGATATACATGAAGGGGATTGTGGTAACCATACTAGGGGCAAGTCATTATTCTCAAAAGTACTAAGAACAGGATATTATTGTCCGACAATGAGAAAAGATGCCGCAGAATATGCTCGAAGATGTGATGCATGTCAAAGACATAGTAACATATTACATCAGCCTGCTGAACCGCTGTATCCTATTGTTTCCCCTTGGCCATTTATGAAGTGGGGTATGGATATAGTGGGAAAGCTTCTAAAGGCTCCAGGAGGGAAGGTTTTTATGTTAGCAATGACATATTATTTCTCCAAATGGGTTGAAGCCGAGGCATTTGTCCAAGTCAGGGATCAAGAAGTAGTATCCTTCATAAAGAGAAATATCCTAACCAGATTCGGAGTACCAGCCGAGATAATCTGTGACAATGGTTCTCAGTTTATAAGCAAGAGAACTACTGACTTTTGCAAGAGTTGGGGAATCAAAATGATAACATCTACTCCGGTACATCCTCAAGCGAATGGACAAGCAGAATCCTCAAACAAGATAATTGTCAATAACTTAAAGAAGAGACTTGGAGCCAAAAAAGGAAGATGGGCAGAAGAATTACCCTTTGTTTTGTGGGCTGATAGGACAACAGTAAAGAATGCAACAGGCCAAACCCCATTTTCCTTGGTATTTGGAGCAGAAGCAATGATTCCAACGGAAATGGCGATACCTACTGCAAGATCTATCCTACGGGATCCTGAACAGAATCCTGAAGCCTTATGTCAGGATTTGGATACTATAGATGAAAAAAAGGGATGCAGCAAGGCTAAGGATGACATCATATCAACAAAGAATATCCAGAGCATATAACAAGAATATAAAGACTAGGAGATTTCGAGTTGGTGATTGGGTGCTAAGAAAGGCTTTTCAAAATACCATTAATCCTGCCGATGGCAAGCTAGCTCCAAAATGGGAAGGACCATATGAAGTTGAGTCAGAAGCAGGGAAATGAGCATATAGACTCAAGAATATGGAAGGGGATATGCTACCGAGATCCTGGAATGCAATACACTTAAAGCTCTATTTCAAGTAAGAATAGAATGTAATTTCTATCTCAAGATGGTATGAATTCTATCTCTTTTAACTATGTTTGATTTGATTTGTTCTTTGAAACCCAATACTAACTTAAGCATCGGAGGGGTGTTAGCCAAGCTAACACCCACCTTAGTTTAAGGATGTTTTGCAGTATATGCTTCAGGATATGGCTCCAGGACGCTCACTCAGGATACTTCGGAAGATTAGAGGATTGGCCCCCTCTCTCACGTATTAGGGATCCCGATCCCTTCACAGGTTTAAAGGTGTTTTGGTCAAAAATTACCTAAGCAATTTAGTGATCAAATTAGTTAAGTGAGGTAGTGTGCTAAAATTTATATGTGAAAAATGTGTTAACCAAATTAGTTGTGAAAACAGTTTCAGGATACAGCTCAGGATATAAAGCTGTATCTATGATCAAACAATGAACGAAAATGTAAAGGTTGACACGTGATGTACGAGGAAAACCCTTGATCAATCTAGATCGCCGGCATAAAACCTCGGGAGCTGACAATCGCAGCTGCCTTGTTCTTCTATTGCTTCAAATATCAGGATACAGTGCAGGATGTGGTGCGGATCGACTATGTGTTACAATGTAATTCGAATACAAGTGTTGTGTGTAGTGTTTGCGATGAGCTAGAGTGAAAGTGTTTGAAAATGTGTAAGTTGAGTGCCTTAATCTGATCCGCCCAATATCAGGATACAGTGCAGGATGTGGTGCGGATCGACTATGTGTTACAATGTAATTCGAATACAAGTGTTGTGTGTAGTGTTTGCGATGAGCTAGAGTGAAAGTGTTTGAAAATGTGTAAGTTGAGTGCCTTAATCTGATCCGCCCCCATCTATTTATAGTAAAACAAACGTAACTAACTATCCTACATAACCGGGATCCAACGAATATTCCTTAGTTGAACGTTGGAGACCTGGTCTTTCGGGCTCAACGTCTCTCCTTTAACAAATACGCCCGAGTCTTGAGGAGATGGAGTCCACTTGACCGTTGGCAAGTCCCAGTCTTCAACCTGCACGTGATTAATTCGATATACCTCAGGATATCACCCAGGATGTTAGCAATATCCCCGTCCAGTATCCTGATCATAGATAAACAATAAAGAGCAGGATATGGTTCAAGATATGTATGCTTAGAAAATGAGCCATAACAATTGTCCCCAAATATACCGGTTGGTATACCAATCCAACGGATATATTTCAAAAGTCTTATCCCATAATTCAAGGCATTTAAAACGAAGTGACGGTCGAGATCACATCGTAACCTCCAACACGCTTTTTGCTCAATGGAGATCCATAATGCCCCTATATCTTCTCTCTTCTTGTTTGAAAAGCAGATATCTTCCACAGAGCCTTCAGGTAATTCTCCATTTCTCATTTACTTTCTATCAATTTTCCTTGCCTTATTCGTAATGGATGCCGAGAACTTCACCCAGCAGAATCTCCTCAAAAATCCCGAAAAGGAGGTCTGTGCTTTTGACAACGCAGACATTGCGGCTTTGAGAGCTTCCGGCGCTTTCCCTGATAACACGGTCTTTAGACCGTTCGATCGGTCAATTCGATCGGATGTTTCTTCCACTGATTGGGTTTGCTTTCCAACATATCCTTTTTCGCTAGGTCTTCGATACCCTTTTCCCGAATTCATGATGCAATTCTTCCGAACCACCGGCATCTCTTTTGCTCAAACCATGCCCATGGTTTGGAGAGTATTAATTGTACTTAACCAAATAAAAAACCTTCATTGCCCAGATCTCTGCATCGAGGATTTGCCTATTGCTTATCACCTCCGATCCCATGGCTCTAGCCGGTTCTTGCTTTTCTCGACCTCTAGCAAACCCCTTATTCTTAAAGCCACCAAAAACGAAGACGGATGGCAACGCAAGTTTTTCTTTGTCAAACGAGACTCTATTGCTGAGGGTGCCAACCTTCCGGCGGAGTGGTTAACCACCGGTAGGGTCATAAATATTCTCATGGACCGTTTGGTTTTTATCTTCTACTAACATCCTTCTTTTTGATCCTTATGCAGTGAATTTCTAGGAAGTAGCTCCCCCTACCGCTGAATCAGAAGAAAGAATCAACACTGTTTACCAATTACCTGCAATAGACAGGACTTTCACCACACACGTCCCGAGTTCCAGTCAATACTCCTCATCTGAAATGTCTGGTAAGGATTACTTTTTAAAATAATTAGCTAACACAGTATAATAATAAAATAAAGAGTAATAATGATGTGAAACTTTTCCCTTTATGCAGCACCGGCCAAGATCCCTGAAGTCTTTGACCTTGACGAGTTGGACAGTTATTCTGATCAGGTTCAGGTCTAGAAAGAACCTAGTCCCAAGGCCACAGCCTCATCCAAACCCAGCAGTTCCAAAGCCATCATTATTCCCAAACCTTCACCGGCTACCAAGCCCCGGAGTTCAAGTTCCCGCAAAAGGAAAGAGCCTGATTCCCCAGTCATTTCTGACACATTTCCTTATGAGAAGCACGTGTTCATTGAAGCTAGCGGGTTTATGACTTCCTTTCTTAACCAGGTTAGTATTCTCATATTACATCCTGCGGCTTACATCATTTACAAAGATTTATCAATATTAATATCTGTCCTCTTACCTTCGTAGGGTCTTGAGCGTCTGGTTCACCTATATCAAGAATCCTGCAGGCTTAACAAGACGCTTGAATCCAAGCTAAAGGAAGCATAAATCACAATCTCCGATCAAGGCATGAGTGCAGCCGCCAAATCTCGTCATTACGAGGAGAAATTCAAAGCTATGATTCAAGAACACCAGACTGCTCTCAACAAAGTTACCCTTCAAGCCCAGGCCGATCTTGAAGCCGCCCATGTGCAACACGAACGGAATATGGTCAGCTACCGGGAAAGCCTTAAGAGTTCCGTCGTCATTTCTCTCCTCCAAGCCAGGTTGAAGATGGCCCATGAAGCCAAAACATTAGGTTTTGAATGCTCTTCTTGGGACGTTGGTGCCTGGGAGACCAAGCTGAAGAACCTCGGCGGCACTTCTTCCAAACCAGCTGTCGATGAATCTTCCAAAGCAGTTGAAAAAGCAACCCATACTGAGAAGGATGCTGAGGCGGATCCCAAGACGGATGCCGCTGAAATCATTATGGGCGAAGAAGACACTGCCCCTAAAGCTTATTTCCTTTAAATTGTTTGATCAATTTTATGTTTTTATGAACAATTTTCATTTCTGTATCGAAACAATTTGATAGCCAAAGGTGGATGGATCCTGGGCTTCAGGATGAAACCTTCGGTTATCAACTAGTACTGATTGTTTTCAAATAATTTCATCTTTCATATTTCTTGCTATTATCTTCCGTCTTTCTTAGTACAGATCTTTCGTACAATTATCTCTCAAAAATATCCTGATCAATATGCTCAATGACATATAATAAAAACTTTTTATTAGATAGAACTTCTAAATATTCCTTCAACTTTGTAGAAAGATTTTTAAAGAGTGAAAAACAGTCCATTTTTCCAAAACCTGTTTTGATAACACCTAACTGATCAAAGTTCCAAACCAGTACTAATTTCAAATATTTTAATCAAATATTCTGTGAAGTATTTTGAAAATATATTTTGAGAATATATCAGGATATTTAACCTTTTACCAAACATAGTATTGTCAAAAACTTAAACAACGTTTACAAAGGAAAGATCATACCAGGAATAGGGTATAAACCTATTACCAAACTTCAATCCCTTTGCAACTCTTCCAATGAAGATGTCCCCTGTCTGAGACACTTAGTGCATTAGTTCTGAACCTTATCCTTTGAGCTTTACATCATTGCCTTGGTAGGAATGTCCCCTGTGTACAATGTCTTCAAATACTTAGAAATCTTCTGGATATCAGTTTCCATTGTATAGGCAATTTTTCATGTCACAGGGGTAAAACCCAAAAATGTCTTGGGAATAAATTCCTCGTATCCTGGGGAAAATCCCAAATTTTCGTGCGCTACAGGCGGGAGTGTATAAACTCCAAGACTTAGAAAGGTGAAAACCTTTAAACCTTAGAGAGTATGAAAATACCCTTTCGTGAGAGAGGGTGATCAATCCTCATATACCTTTAGGATTCAGGATATAGCCAACAGTAACGAAATTGTCAGCCACTTTTACATGGACTGGTCCCGCCACCTTGAACTATCCCCGAATAACTTGCGCTCCAGGCGGGGTGTTTAAACCCAATTCGGAAGAAAGGTGAATACCTTTAAACCTGTGAAGGGATCAGGATCCCTTGTACGTGAGAGAGGGGGCCAATCCTCTAATTATCTGAAGTATCCTGAGTGAGCATCCTGGAGCTATATCCCGAAGCATATACTGCAAAACATCCTTAAACTAAGGCGGGTGTTAGCTTGGCTAACACCCCTCCGATGCTTAAGTTAGTATTGGGTTTCAAAGAATAAATTAAACCAAACATATTTAAAAAAGATAGAATTCATACCATCCTGAGTTAGAAATTAAATTCTAAACTCACTTGAAATAAAGCTTAAGGTGTATAGCATTCCAAGATCTCGGTAGCATATCCCCTTTCATATTCTTGAGTCTATATGCTCCTTTCCCTGCTTCTGATTCAACTTCATATGGTCCTTCCCATTTTGGAGCTAGCTTGCCATCGGCAGGATTAGTGGTATTCTGAAAAGCCTTTCTTAACACCCAATCTCCAACCTTAAATCTTCTGGTCCTAATATTCTTGTTATATGCTCTGGATATTCTTTGTTGATATGCTGCCATCCTTAGCCTTGGTGCATCTCTCTTTTCATCTATAGTATCCAAATCCTGACTCAAGGCTTCAGGATTCTGTTCAGGATCACTTAGGGTAGATCTTGCAGTAGGTATTGCCATTTCCGTTGGAATCATTGCTTCTGCTCCAAATACCAAGGAAAATGGGGTTTGGCCTGTTGCATTCTTTACCGTTGTCCTATCAGCCCACAAAACAAAGGGTAATTCTTCTGCCCATCTTCCTTTTTTGGTTCCAAGCCTCTTCTTTAAGTTATTGACAATTATCTTGTTTGAGGATTCTGCTTGTCCATTTGCTTGAGGATGTACTGGAGTAGATGGTATCATTTTGATTCCCCAACTCTTGCAAAAGTCAGTAGTTCTCTTGCTTATAAACTGAGAACCATTGTCACAGATTATCTCGGCTGGTACTCCGAATCTGGTCAGGATATTTCTCTTTATGAAGGATACTACTTCTTGATCTCTAACTTGAACAAATGCTTCTGCTTCAACCCACTTGGAGAAATAATCCGTCATTGCCAACATGAAAACTTTTCCTCCTGGAGCCTTTGGAAGTTTTCCCACTATATCCATACCCCACTTCATAAACGGCCAAGGGGAAACAATAGGATACAGTGGTTCAGCAGGATGATGTAATATGTTACTATGTCTTTGACATGCGTCACATCTTCGAGCATATTCTGCGGCATCTTTTCTCATTGTTGGCCAATAATATCCTGTCCTTAATACTTTTGAGAATAACGACCTGCCCCCAGTATGGTTACCACAATCCCCTTCATGTATATCCTGAAGTACTTCTTTGGCTTCAGGATCCTCCAAGCACCTCAAATACGGTCCTGCAAGAGATTTCTTGTATAAAACATTATTTATAATAGTAAATCGTGATACCTTCATCCTAAATGCCTTAGGATTTTCATTTCCGGGGATGCGTCCTTCTTTGAGATATCTCATGATTGGAGCCGTCCAGGACTTAGGATCCTCTTCAGGATATGCTGCTCCAGGATCCTGAATACCCGCTACTTCTTTATCCTGAGGATTCGTTGCAGGATACAAGACATGTAATATTGGTATTTGGGTTCCTTCTGGTATCCTGATCGATGATCCCAGATTTGCTAAGGCATCTGCTTCAGCATTATCCTCCCTTGGTACCTGTTCAAGTGTAAAAACATCGAAATATCCGGCTAATTTTTTGAGAATATCGAGGTATTCGATTAATTTCTCACCCTTAACTGCATAGGATCCATTAAAATGGTTAGTAATTAACAAGGAGTCAACATATACTTGCAAATTATTGATACTCATATCCTTAGCCAATTCTAATCTTGCAATTAAAGCTTCATATTCTGCCTCATTATTAGTAGCAGGAAATTCACACCTAATAGCCTGGGGTAATATGTCCCCCTGTGGCGATTTTAGTAGTATACCTAAACCTACACCTCTTATATTGGATGCACCATCAGTATATAATGTCCAGGATCCCGAAGATTCTCCTAACTGTTGAACTTCTAGGTCTACCTCGTCCTGAATGTCACTACTGAAATCAGCCACAAAGTCAGCTAAAGCCTGAGACTTTATGGCATTTCTAGGTTCATATACTAAATCATAAGCACTTAACTTTACTGACCACTTGGCCATCCTACCTGACATCTCTGGTTTCCTAAGCACATTTTTGACAGGATAATTTGTTTTAACATGGATCCTATGTGTCTCAAAATAATGTCTAAGTTTTGTCGATGCCATGACTAGAGCTAATATCAATTTTTCTAAATGAGAATACCTAGTTTCAGCATCTAACAAACTTTTACTAACATAATAAACAGGATATTGCTGACCTTCATGGTCTTTTATAAGAACGGCACTTACAGCATTCCCTGATACAGCGAGGTATAGGGATAGTGGTTCACCATTTTCAGGCTTCATCAATAGAGGTGCAGTTGAGAGATATCGCTTCAAATCCTGCAAGGCTGCTTCATGCTTTGCTCCCCATTCAAATTTCTTATTCTTCTTTAGGATATCATAGAATTCCTTGCATTTTTCCGAGGATCTTGAAATAAATCTATTCAAAGCTGCTACTCGGCCTGTTAACCGTTGTACGTCCTTCATATTTGAGGGTGATTTTATATCCAGGATAGCTTTAATCTGCTCCGGGCTTGCCTCTATCCCCCTTTTCGTCACCATATATCCAAGAAACTTTCCTGCCCCCACTCCGAAATGGCACTTAGCAGGATTCAGCTTCATGTTATACTGATCCAGGATATCAAATGCTCCCTTGATATCCTGGAGGTGATCCTCAGCCTTTTTAGATTTCACCACCATATCGTCAATATATACCTCCATGGTGTCCCCCAGCCTATCTTTGAACATCATGTTTACTAATCTCTGGTATGTTGCACCTGCATTTTTCAAACCGAAAGGCATGGCAGTATAGCAATATATACCTGTTGGTGTCATGAAAGCAGTATCCTCCTGGTCCGAAGGCTCCATTTGAATCTGCTGAAATCCTGAGGATGCGTCCATGAACGTTAACATTTCATGTCCAGCAGTAGCATCCACCATTGCATCGATGTGAGGGAGAGGAAATGGGTCTTTAGGACAAGCCTTGTTCAAGTCCGTGTAGTCTACACAGACTCTCCATTTCCCGTTTTTCTTCTGTACCACAACTACGTTTGCTAGCCATCTTGGAAACTTGACTTCTCTGATCATCCTGGACTTCAACAATCTTTCAACTTCCTCTTGGATAATCGCATTCCGCTCAGGAGCGAATTTTCTTCTTTTTGCTGAATAGGCTTGAATGATTTGTCAATTCCAAGCTTGTGAGTGATAATGTCTTTGGATATGCCTGTCATATCCTCATGCTTCCATGCAAACATTGACATCCTGCATTTCAAAAAGTTAGTTAACTGCTCTTCAATATCCTGAGGGATATTGGTTCCTACGAGCACCGAGATATCAGGATTATCCTGATCCAGGATAATTTTCTTCACATCCTGCTCCGAATCCTCCACGATAACCTGGGCCCGCATCTTTAATTGCTATGCTGTACTAGGCTTAGTTGAGGATTTCATTGTGGATGAGTAGCATTCTTTCGCTTCCTGCTGATCACTTTCAACCTTGACAACTCCCCAAGGGGTAGGGATCTTGATGCATTGGTGATATGTTGATGGCACAGCCTTCATATCGTGAATCCATGGTCTTCCCAGTATGATGTTATAGCAGGATAAGGAGTCCATCACGCAGAAGCGTTGTATCGAGTTGACCCCTTCAACATATACCGGTAACTTTATCTCCCCTACGGTATTCCTAGCCTCTCCAATGAAACCAACGAGCACAGTGGACTTCGAAGTAATGTCCATCGGAGATACATTCATCCTCTTCAATGTTTCCAGCTGAATTATATTGACAGAACTACCGTTGTCTACCAGTATCCCGCGTACAAAATGGTTAGCCACATATAATGTTATTACCAAAGCATCATGGTGAGGATCCTGAACAGTATCCCTGTCATCACTATCGAAAGTGATCACTTTATCAGTTGTGAGGGTAGTCATCCTGACTGGTCTGTCTCCCCTCTCACTCTTAGCTTCCTTTGCATGTCTCTTGGCTGCTGAATACGAAGTTCCACAAATATCGGATCCTCCTGAAATAAAGTTAATTATCTTGGCATCTGCTGGGGGTGATGCTGCTCGTTCAGGATCCTTCTCGGGATCCTGACCTTTATTCTTCTTTTTTCCCAGCAAGTCCTTCAGATACCCTTTGCTTAACAGGTAACTTATTTCTTTCCTTAAAGCAATGCAATCCTTGGTCATATGTCCGAAGTCTTCGTGGAAGGCACACCATTTGGACTTATCCTTCCAATCAGCTTTCTGCTGGTTCTTTCGAGGCCACCTAGCTTTGTCCCATAAACCCTGCATAACATACATTAACTCAGGTATATTAACAGAAAAGCAGTATTCAGATAAGTCAGGATATTCTTCAGGATCCTCGTCTTCAACAACATTCACTTTCTTGTTATCATTCCTGCCATATGGCTTGGAGCGATATGGCTTATATGAGGTTTCTGATTTCCTGTTAGTTGATTCATAGGTTGAGGTAGAATTCATCCTCTCCTGCATCTTCTTGTCATCTTCCAAACGGATATACCTCAAAGCCCTGTTACGAGCTTCGTCAAGATTCCTGCAGGGATTCATTACAATATCCTGATAAAACTGAGAATCCTTTTGTAACCCCATCTTAAAAGCTTGCACAGCTGTTGCAACATCAAGATGTGGGATATCCAAGGATTCTCGACTGAATTTGTTCACATAATCCCTCA
Source organism: Helianthus tuberosus (assembly GCA_030545235.1). NCBI lineage: Eukaryota > Viridiplantae > Streptophyta > Magnoliopsida > Asterales > Asteraceae > Helianthus > Helianthus tuberosus. Next base: position 109,853 of record JARYGA010000895.1, on the reverse strand, counting down.
AGGATTCCTGAGGCCCTTGAGTTATCCTGTAAAGATCACTGGTTAGTTTCTCAAAACTCCGACTACAAGAAAATTGACTGTTAAATAAATTAACCAAATGAGCAAACGAAGTAATTGAGTGAGGAGGGACGTTTAACAGCCATTTTAAGGCTGATCCTGTCAAGGTAGAACCAAATCCCTTGCATAAGCATGCTTCCTTGAGATCTGGAGGGATAGGATTGATTTCCATCCGTTCCCTATACTGGGCAATATGCTCCTCAGGATCCGTAGTCCCGTCATACAGTTTCATGTTGGGAGTCTGGAATCTTTTTGGTATTTCAGCATCACAGATAGGATATGCAAAGCGAGATATCCTGTGGCTGTCTTAGGATACTTCCGGAATTGGCTGGACCACTCCAGGTACACTGGATATCATGTCCTTCAATTTTTGGAGCTCCCGGGTAAATGTTGACGTCATACCTGCATCCTGCAAAGAGCCATTGTTGTTAGTAGCAAGAATGTTATTATTTGACACATTACTGGTCTGATTTTGGCCATATCCTGAAGCATATCCTGAACTCCTCACAGTCGACATCCTGACCGAAGAGGGTATCTCAGGGGTATGATTCTGAGAATGGCTTGGGACGATATTCACCCTATTATCCTCAGTGTAAACTGCGGAACTGAAGTTCAAAGCCCTGGGTTGTATAGGAGTGATAGTTTCTTCAGCAGGTCTGCTCGAGCTAGCTTTTAAGAGTTGTATATCTCTTAACAGCATTTGGTTAGTCTCCTGTTGCTGCCTCATTTGTTCCTGCACACTTCCAAATAAAGTCAGAATTTCATCATTAGAGGCTAAAACGGGAGCAGATCCCTGAACACTCCGAGTAGGGATAACATCTTGAGATTGTGAAGAAAATGGCATCCTTGGAGGAGGTGGTGGAAGCACCGAACCGGTAGTAGCAGAGGTTGCAGCAGACATAGTAGAGGAGCTCATGTTTGATCTTGAGGCCATTGTAAACAACGTGGCGAAAAGTTTTGAAAATAGAAAACCGATTAACGATTTCACAAAGATTTTTAGTAAAAGTAGCACCACTTGCCCCACGGTGGGCGCCAAATTGTTTTGGTCAAAAATTACCTAAGCAATTTAGTGATCAAATTAGTTAAGTGAGGTAGTGTGCTAAAATTTATATGTGAAAAATGTGTTAACCAAATTAGTTGTGAAAACAGTTTCAGGATACAGCTCAGGATATAAAGCTATATCTATTATCAAACAATGAGCGAAAATGTAAAGGTTGACACGTGATGTACGAGGAAAGCCCTTGATCAATCTAGATCGCCGGCATAAAACCTCGGGAGCTGACAGTCGCAGCTGCCTTGTTCTTCTATTGCTTCAAATATCAGGATACAGTGCAGGATGTGGTGCGGATCGACTATGTGTTACAATGTAATTCGAATACAAGTGTTGTGTGTAGTGTTTGCGATGAGCTAGAGTGAAAGTGTTTGAAAATGTGTAAGTTGAGTGCCTTAATCTGATCCGCCCCCATCTATTTATAGTAAAACAAACGTAACTAACTATCCTACATAACCGGGATCCAATGAATATTCCTTTGTTGAACGTTGGAGACCTGGTCTTTCGGGCTCAACGTCTCTCCTTTAACAAATACGCCCGAGTCTTGAGGAGATGGAGTCCACTTGACCGTTGGCAAGTCCCAGTCTTCAACCTGCACGTGATTAATTCGATATACCTCAGGATATCACCCATGATGTTAGCAATATCCCCGTCCAGTATCCTGATCATAGATAAACAATAAAAAGCAGGATATGGTTCAAGATATGTATGCTTAGAAAATGAGCCATAACAAAAGGTATTCACCTTTCTTCCGAATTGGGTTTAAACACCCCGCCTGGAGCGCAAGTTATTCGGGAATAGTTCAAGGTGGCGGGACCAGTCCATGTAAAAGTGGTTGACAATTTCGTTACTATTGGCTATACCCTGAATCCTAAAGGTATATGAGGATTGATCACCCTCTCTCACGAAAGGGTATTTTCATACTCTCTAAGGTTTAAAGGTTTTCACCTTTCTAAGTCTTGGAGTTTATACACTCCCGCCTGTAGCGCACGAAAATTTGGGATTTCCCCCAGAATTCAAGGGATTTATTTCCAGTACTTTCTTGGGGTTTACCCCTGTAACATGAAAAATTGTCTATACAACGGGAACTGATATCCAGAAGATTTCTAAGTATTTGAAGACATTGTACACAGGGGACATTCCTACTAAGGCAATGATGTAAAGCTCAAAGGATAAGGCTCGGAATTAATGCACTAAGTGTCTCAGACAGGGGACATCTTCATTGGAAAAGTTGCAAAGGGACTGAGGTTTGATAATAGGGTTGTTTTGGTCAAAAATTACCTAAGTAATTAAGTGATCAAATTAGTAATGTGAGGTAGTGTGCTAAAATGGGTGTTGAAAATACGCTGGTTAAGTTGTTTATGAAAACAGTTTTCAGGATACGGCTCAGGATATTGAGCTGTTTCTACGATCAAACAATGAGCAAACGATGAGCAAAAAGTAAAGTAAACGACACGAGATGTACGAGGAAAGCCCTTGATCAATTTAGATCGCCGGCATAAAACCTCGGGAGCTGACAATCGCAGCTGCGTTGTTCTTCTTATTGCTTAAACTTCAGGATACAGTGCAGGATATAGACCAGATCGCTATGTGTTACAATGTTTTTTGTGTGAGAGCGAAAGCTTGCTAGAGAGCGAGTGTTAGAGTGTAATGAGTGCGAAAAGTGATGTCCTATTTGATCTGGTATACCCACCTATTTATAGTAATGAATTACAAACAATAATCCCTACAAATATGGGGTACTCCGAATATTCCATTGTGAACGTTATTGACCGAGTAATACGGCTTCAACGTCTTCATTTGAACGACTTGGACCGAGTCTTCCGCGGAATGAGTCTTCGTGAACGTTGATAGCTTCTAATCCACGTACCTGCACGTAATCCGTTAGTAATCCTGAGGATACCATTCAGGATGTTACCAATATCCTGAATCAGCATCCCGGACGTAAACAGATACTATATAATCAAGATATAAACCAAGATATTTTCCAGGATATGGGCTCAGAATTTCACCCATAACAATTGTCCCCAAAAATGTTACCGTTTGATATCCTGCACTAACGGTTACATTTTTCACGGTGGCCGAGGTAATTAAGAGATAAGACCATTGATGTGACAACTTTCAACCACCCGGCCTATATTTACTCATCATGCCCTATATCTTCTCATCCTCATCTCTTTTTTTAACCATAATCGACAAGGAAAAGGTAATATTCTCTCCCTCATCTTCATATTCTTCTTTTATCTTTCTCCGGCGAAAATTCAGGCGATCAAATGCCTAGGCAAACAAGATCCAGTTCAGGAGACTCGGCTCCCACATTCATCCAACAGAACCTTCTCCAAGAACCAGAGAAGGAGATATGCACTTTTGACAGTGCCCACTTGTCGGCCTTGAAATCCTCCGGTATCTTCCCGGAAGGAACCGTATTTCGACCTTTTGACCGAGAAATCCGGTCAGATATGGTCTACAGCGAGTGGATATGCTTTAGTGCTTTCCCTTTTACCTTAGGGCTACAATTCCCCTTTCCGGACTTCATCACCGAGTTCTTTAATATCACCAAAATTTCTTTCAGCCAAACCATGCCAATGCTCTGGCGTGTTTTGTCTGTTCTTGACCAAATCAAGAGAAACCATATACCTGACCTTTCCGTCCATGATCTCCCTTTAGCCTACAAGCTTAGATGCCATGGCTCATCTAGATTCCTATTTTATTCCACTTCCGGCGACCCATTGATACTTCGTGCCACCAGGAACGAGGATGGTTGGCAATCCAAGTTTTTCTTTGTAAAAAGGGATTCAATCCCTGGTGGAATGGATTATCCGATGAGATGGTTGAGAAAGGGTAGGATTTAGGGTTTAAAGATGATCCTGCCTCTTATCCTGCCTTAGATCCTGAACTGATCAATTTTATTTTCTCTGTTGTGTATGCAGCTGATTTCAGGAAGATTGCACCTCCCCTTGCTGATTCTTAAAAAAGAATAGACGCCATCAGACTCCTTTCAGAGACAGAGAGAAGCTTTAATCCATCCCCACCAACTCCAAGCCCTCTTTCAAGTGCAAACATGTCTGGTAAGAATCCTGCAAGATATCCTGTACACACATGTTTTTATTTGATATTCTTAGGAGAGATTTAGAATTTTACTCCCTGTGTGCAGATTCCAACAAAGTTCCAGTCTATCTAGACCTTGATGAACTCGACAGCTATCCAACTCCAGCCACAGTCAAGAAGGAGACTCCTGCTGCTACTAGCTCCAAGCCACTCCCGGCTCCCAAGGCCAATCCAAGAACTCGTGCTTCCACAGCGAAAAAGAGGAAGGGTCTTGAAGTTAGTGCTCCAGGTTCAGAAGGTTTCTCCTATGACGAACTCAGCTTCTCTGATTCCTTAGAGCCAATGACATCCTTCCTTAACAAGGTAATATCCTGACGCATATCCTTCATGTATATCCTGCACATATATCCTGCACGTATATCCTAGCAGGATATCCTGGTAGGATATCTTGGTCAACATATATTCTAACTTTATACCTGTAATTGATGTGCAGGGCCTCCAGCATTTGCTCCACTTGTATAATGACGCTTGTGGTACTGTGGCACTACATGAAGCCAGGATCAAACAGCTCGAAAGCACCGTTGCTGACCAAGGTGCCATAGCTGAAGCGAAGACCCGGCACTACGAAAGCCTGCTGAAGAAGGTCACTCAAGACGCTGAGGTCAAACTTGCCACCGTTCAAATGGATCATGATCAAGCCTTGGTCAATTTCCAGGAGGGAATCAAGGCTTCTGCTATCGTCTCCCTGTTACAAGCACGCATCAAGATGGCCTACGAGGCTAAGGAGACGGGCCTTGTTTGTCCATCTTGGCCAGTTGAATCCTGGGTGGCCAAGTTAAAGGAGCTCGGAGGCAAAGCTGTGCCCCTTCCTGCTGAAGCTGGTGAGTCTTCTAAGTCAGCAGAGGTGGTGGTCCAGGCTGGAGACAAGAAGGATGTTGGAGCTGATGCTGGGATGGACATTGGCGAGGATGCTGCGCAGGATGCTGGTCAGGATGCTGGTGCTGAGAAGCCTGAGAAGGTTGGAGGTGATGCCGCTGTGTGAGGGCATTTAGGTGGGCGATGACGGATATACGTGCCAAGGCCAGAGCCCACCTTTTTGAATTTAAATGTTGGTTTGTAGTCCCAAAAAACAATTTACTTTTCCACACTTTACTTTCCTGCACCTGAACAATTTACATTTCCTGCATGCTTTTTGAACAATACAACAGTTGAAGGTGGATGGGTCTCGGTTTGAGATGAATCCTTCAACTGTTGGGTAACTATGGTAATGAACTATAGTGCTCTTAGTGGATGGGCCTTGTTTTGAGGTGAAACTAAGAGCACACCTTTTGGCATGTTAATAATATAACTACCCTTTTGACTTTATTATTGTTGTCATTAACATATAAATTATACTTGTGAAAATTGTTTGGTTTGAACATTCTTAGGAACATATATCATATATGTATCCTGGGAGATATCCTGAAAGATATCTTGAAAAGGATATTGAAATATAACCTATAAATTGTCCAAACAAAAAGGAGAGATCATACCAGAGATTCTTAGAGAATCAGTTCCAGTCCTTTATCATAAGTTTGTCCCCAGTGCATACTTATAAACTTGGATCCATCCTTTGAACAGTATAACGTATGTCCCCTGTGTTTGCCAAAAACACCAACGTATTTATATTTTGACTCAAATGAATACCGAATACCCCAGGGCAAAACCCATGATATCCTGAAATGAATCCTTAGCATATTTGGGATAAACCCTTAATATCCTGGGGATAAACCCTGATATCTGGGGATAAACCCTAAATTTCATGCGCTACAGGCGAGAGTGTATAAACTCCAATTCTTAGAAAGGTGAAAACCTTTAAACCTTAGAGAGTATGAAAATACTCTTTCGTGAGAGAGGGTGATCAATCCTCATATACCTTCAGGATCCAGGATATAGCCAACAGTAACGAAATTATCAGCCACTTTTACATGAACGGGTCCCGCTACCTTGAACTATACCTAGATAACTTGCGCTCCAGGCGAGGTGTTTAAACCCAATTCGTAAGAAAGGTGAATACCTTTAAACCTTTGAAGGGACCAGGATCCCTTAAACGTGAGAGAGGGGGCCAATCCTCTAATCTTTCGATTTATCCTGAGCATATATCCTGGAGCTATATCCTGAAGTATATCCTACAAAACAATTATAAACTGTTAGGGGAGGATTTTCTAACAATTAGTGATCCTTATTCGTTATCCTAATTAATGATCCTTACTTCTGTGACAGGTGGTGATCCTCAGAAGAGCTTCAGGATCAAGATCATGGATCACTTTAAGGATCCTCATACTGACGATTGTTTATTTGATTTTTGTATTACTTCGCAGGAGTAATAAACGTGACTTGGTCTTGGCAACGGTAATAAGGAATATTCCATGAGTATTTCGCACACGATTGACCAAAAATGGACGTTGTGGAGAACGTGGGAGCTTGGCACGAAAGTCGGATAGTTAGTTAGTGTAGTTAACTTCTATTTTAAAAAGGAGTAATGAGCTAGAATTAGAACACTTAGTCATTTTCAGCTACACACACTCTCATATACTCGCACACTTGAAGCTCTCGACGAACATTCATTCATTTTCACACACTTTTACACATTTCACGATAGTGATCCTTGTACCTAGCTCGTTACTATCCGAAGTTGTAAACGTTTATTGATTTATTTGAGCTTGGTGATCGGTAGTTTCCATCACCCGGGGTTTTTTGTGCCGGAGATCAACTCTTGATCAAGGGCTTTTTCCCCGTATAAATCCTTGTGTCATTTGTGCAATTTTCATTAAAGTGATCCTTGTCATTGTTCGATATTTCAAGCATCATACCCCGTAACAGAGAGTTTGGTTGCAATATCCTCATCAGATTTTTTGACCAAAACAGTTTGGCGCCCACCGTGGGGCAATTGGTGCTTCATCCTTAGAAGAAATTCGCATTTCTGTGCTCATTGCAGTTCACTACAACCAAGCAAATGGCTTCCTCAGCGAAGAATGCTTCACACTTGATGCCCTCATTCACTTCTTCACAAGGCGTTCCCCCTTTGCCTCCACCACCTTCTGGATCCCAGAAGAACGCTGAGAATGCTGCGAAGAAACCAACTCCCATTTTCTCAAAACCTCCAACTTCTTCTGCTTCTTACACTCCCACTACTAGTGACATGTTTACTTTGATTTTGCAGATGAAGGATCAGATACGGCAGCAGGACAAGACCAATGAGAAGATTCTCAAAGAAATCGGAGATCTCAAGAAACAAAAGACAACGGCAGAGGATCATTCCCCACTGGTGCCGAAATCCTTGAATTTTGATACTCCGGTGATTACTTCTCAGCCATCAGTGGTTCCAGACGTTCAATATGTGGGTGGACCGAAAGGAGTGCACTACGGAATAACAACAGTGACCCAGGCATCGGGTTTATATTTCCAGCCAGCGGGATCCTATCCTCAGCATATGGGATCCCTCACGAATTCAGGAGGATATTCAGGAATGCAGCAGATTCAAGGATCCTCCTTTGTTCCAGGATCATCCCAGATTCAAGGATCCTCCTATGTTCCAGGATCATCCCAGGTTCAAGGATCCTCCTTTGTTCCAGGATCATCCCAGGTTCAAGGATCCTCCTTTGTTCCAGGATCATCCCAGGTTCAAGGATCCTACTTTGTTCCAGGATCATCTCAGGTTCAAGGATCCTCCTTTGTTCCAGGATCATCCCAGGTTCAAGGATCCTCCTTTGCTCCAGGACCGTCCCAATTTCAGGGATCCTTCCAGATGCCAGGATCCTTGAGGAGTTTGCAAACAGGAAGTTCAGATGTCCATCAGGGAGATTTTATTCCAATGCAGACCAATGCTTCTACTGGTCCCTCGATCATTCCAGAGCCCCAACAATATGGATTAACATCCATTCTTCCTAACTTGAATCCAATGGGAGGTAACACTTTTAATAATTCTTGTGCTACTAACCATGGTCTTATGCAGGATCCAGGTATCAATCATGCCATGGCCAGAGAATTTCAAAAGCTAAAGGATATGATATCAAGTGTTCCGGGAGTGGTCAAACCTATCCCAGAGATTGCAGATGGGAGCCACAAGATATCTCGTTTTGCACCACCAATCTGTGATGCTGAGATACCCAAGAGGTTCCATGTGCCAACAATGAAGCTGTATGATGCTTCGACGGATCCTGAAGAACACATAGCACAATACAGGGAGAGGATGGAGATTAATCCAATCCCAGAAAGGTTAAAAGAAGCATGCCTGTGCAAGGGATTCGGATCCACTCTTACTGGATCAGCTCTCAAATGGCTGCTAAGTCTTCCCCCTACTCTATTACCTCATTTGCTAATCTAGTTAACTTGTTTAATAATCAGTTTTCTTGTAGTAGAAAATTTGAACGATTAACTAGTGATTTATATAGGATAACCCAGGGTCATAATGAATCATTAAGGGATTACATTACCAAATTCAGTAAAGAATCCTTAGACATTCCCAACTTAGATATAGCCACGGCTGTTGAGGCCTTTAAAATGGGATTGCTTAGGGATTCGTCGTTCTATGATGATCTTGTTATGACACCATGCAGGAACTTAGATGAGGTAAGAACCCGAGCACTTAGGTTCATTCGGCTAGAGGATGACAAGAGGATCCAGGAGAGGTTAGCAGGATCCTCAAAGCAGGAAAAGCAAGGATCCTCATTCAGGAACAACAAGTTCAGATCCTACAACAGATCTGATAACCAGAACGTGCATTCTATTGATCAAGAAGAGGATGATGAGGATTATCCTCCAATTTCTGAATATTGTTTTTCTGTTGATAACAATGAACTAATCCTTGCGATGCAGAATCTAGGTGATAAAGCTAGATGGCCCAGAAAAAATGATAGGCCAGCTGCAACTAAGGATAAATCAAAGTGGTGTGCATACCATGAAGATTTTGGGCACCTCACAGAAGAATGCATTGCACTAAGAAAGGAAATTGGATACTTGTTGAGCAAGGGGCATCTAAAAGAATTGTTGGGAAGAAAAAAGTCAAGAACTCAGGATCCTGAAAGGATCCCTGAGAAGGCTCCAGCCCCTCCAGCAGATGCACATGTGATAAACTTTATTTCTGGAGGATCAGACATTTGTGACACATCCTTCTCAGCGGCTAAAAGGCATGCAAAGGGAACTAAAATGGATAATGGAGAAAGACCAGTTCGAACATCAAGTGTCTCCGAAGGAAAAGTCATAACCTTTGATGAGGATGATCGTGTTGATATCCAGGATCCTCATCACGATGGTTTAGTTATTACTCTTTTCATTTCTAACCATTTTGTCCGCAGGATCCTTATAGATGGAGGAAGCTTAGTGAACATTATCCAGCTTGATGTTCTAAAGAAGATGGGAATTCCTGAATCAGATATTATACCAAGATCCTCCGTGCTTGTGGGATTCAGTGGCGAAACTAAGAATACCCTGGGGGACATTAAACTCCCAATATATATCGAAGGCCTACACTCTTATCAAAAATTTTGTGTTATTGACTGTTTATCTTGTTGCAATGTTATCCTTGGCAGGCCCTGGATACACGATATGAAAGCAGTCCCATCTACCTACCATCAATGTGTGAAGCTCCCTAGTCCTTGGGGAATAGTGAAGATTGATGGTGATCAGCAGGAGGCTAAGAATTGCTACACTTCATCGATGAAACCAGCCTCGAAGTCAAGGGAGCAATAGCAATCAAGGTATCCTCCAAGGGATGTCTTGGAGGCAAGAGAGCAGGATGTGGTAGAAATCCTCATGGATCCCGATGATCCTGAATCCAAAATCTATATCGGATCAGGGATCCTTGGCGAAATGAAAGAAGACCTTGTATCCTTCCTCAAAAGGAGAAAGACTACCTTTGCATGGAAACACGAAGACATGACTGGTATATCCAAAGATGTAATCACTCACAAACTAGGCATTGACAGGTCCTTCAAACCAATCCATCAAAGGAGAAGAAAGTTTGCACCGGAAAGGAATGCCATTATCCAGGAAGAGGTAGAGAAATTGCTTCGGGCAGGTATGATTATAGAGGTCAAGTATCCAAGATGGTTGGCCAATGTGGTTGTTGTTCAAAAGAAAAACGGAAAGTGGAGGGTATGTGTCGATTTCACCGATTTAAATAAGGCATGTCCCAAGGATCCTTTCCCATTACCCCACATTGACTCCATGGTGGATGCAACTGCGGGTCATGAACTGTTAACTTTTATGGATGCCTCATCTGGATTTCAACAAATCCAAATGGAACCATCCGACCAAGAGGATACAGCCTTCATGACTCCAACTGGTATATACTGCTATATTGCTATGCCGTTCGGATTAAGAAATGCAGGTGCAACATATCAAAGGCTGGTGAATATGATATTCAAGGATTAGATTGGACAAACTATGGAGGTTTACATAGATGATATGGTGGTAAAATCCTTAAAAGCTGAGGATCACCTAAGAGACTTGGAGGAAGCATTCAATATCCTTGATAAATATAATATGAAGCTTAATCCTTCAAAATGTCACTTTGGTGTTAAAGCAGGTAAATTCTTAGGATATATGGTGACAAAGAGAGGCATTGAAGCTAGTCTGGAACAGATCAAAGCTATAGTGAACATCAAATCTCCGGCCAATGCTAAGGATGTTCAAAGGCTAACAGACAGGATAACAGCTTTGAACAGATTCATATCCAAATCCTCAGAGAAATGCAAAGAATTCTATGATATCCTAAGGAAGAACAAGAAATTTGAGTGGACTGAGAAGCATGAGAATGCCTTAAGAGCTCTCAAAGATTATCTATCCTCAGCCCCAGCCTTGATGAAACCAGAAAAAGGCGATGTGCTATCCTTGTATCTTGCAGTATCCTCAAAAGCAGTAAGTGCGGTCCTTGTCAAGGATCATGAAGGTACACAACATCCTGTCTATTATGTAAGTAAAAGTTTACTTGATGCCGAATCCAGGTATTCACACCTTGAAAAACTTATTCTTGCATTAATTATGGCATCTACTAAGTTGAGACATTATTTTGAAACTCATGTTATTGTTGTTAAAACTAACTTTCCAATTAAGAATGTCCTCAGAAAACCAGAGATGTCAGGAAGGATGGCTAAGTGGGCAGTGAAGCTAAGTGCATATGATATAAGATATGAGCCTAGGACAGCCATCAAATCCCAAGCATTAGCCGACTTTGTGGCTGATTTCAGTAGTGATTTACAAGAAGAAGCTGAGTTAGAAGTCCAGCAGCTAGAGGAGACCAAGGATCCTTGGATACTCTATACTGATGGATCCTCAAATGTCAAAGGCACAGGGCTTGGAATACTACTAAAATCGCCACAGGGGGACATAATACCCCACTCTATAGCTTGTGAGTTCCAAACCACTAACAATGAGGCCGAATATGAAGCCTTAATTGCTGGTTTGCAAATTGCCAAGCATATGGGGATCAGGTATCTTGAGGTACACGTAGATTCATTACTAATTACAAACCACTTTAATGGATCCTATGCTGTTAAAGGTGAAAAGCTAACCAAATATTTAGAGATAGTCAAAAGTTTGGCACTCTCTTTTGTTTCCTTTAGTTTGACACAGGTACCAAGGGAAGAGAATACAGAAGCTGATGCATTGGCTAACTTAGGATCATCCTTGAAGATCCCGGAGGATATCAAGATCCCTATTATCCATATCCTGACCCCGGCTATCGAGGATCATGTGGTTATGGAGATAGGAAATGATTCTGCAACTATCCCTAGTGAGGATACTCAATCCCATTCAGGATCAGGATCATGGATCTCACCAATTATGAGATACTTACAACATGGAGAGATTCCTACAGGAGAAAACCCTAGGGCTTTCAAAATTAAGGTATCTCAATTCACAATTTTAAATAATATGTTGTATAGACGATCTCTTGCAGGACCATACTTGAGATGCATTGAGGATCCTGAAATCCAAGAAGTTTTAAAAGACTTCCATGAAGGAGATTGTGGAAACCACACTGGGGGCAGGGCATTATTCTCAAGGATCCTGAGGACAGGATACTACTGGCCAACCATGAAAAGAGATGCCGTGGAGTATGCTAAGAGATCTGATCCTTGTTAGAGACACAGCAATATCCTTCACCAACCAGCTGAGTTGTTGCATCCTATATCCTCCTCTTGGCCATTTATGAGATGGGGTATGGATATAGTCGGTAAGCTCCCTAAGGCACCTGGTGGAAAAGTATTCATGCTAGCTATGACTGATTACTTCTCCAAGTGGATAGAGGCTGAAGCTTTTGCCCAAGTCAGAGAAAAGGAAGTTATATCCTTCATTAAAAGAAATATTATAACTAGATTTGGAATTCCTTCTGAGATTATATGTGATAATGGTTCCCAATTTATTGGGGGCAGAACCACTAACTTTTGTGACAGCTGGGGGATTAAGATGATAACATCAACACCAGTCCACCCACAAGCTAATGGTCAAGCAGAATCATCCAACAAGATCATCATCAACAATTTGAAGAAGAAGCTTGGATCCAAGAAAGGGAAATGGGCAGAAGAACTACCCTATGTGCTTTGGGCTGATAGGACAACCCCTAAGAATGCTACTGGTCAAACACCATTCTCTTTGGTATTTGGGGCAGAGTCAGTGATCCCAACAGAAATGGTGGTTCCAACTGCTAGAACAAGTACCCGTGATCCTGAGGAGAATGATGAGAACTTGGCCCAAGACCTGGATACTATTGAAGAAATCAGGGATATGGCTAGGATAAGGATGGCCAGTTATCAACAGAGAATGGCTGGTGCTTACAACAAAAATGTCAGGATCAGGAGGTTTCAAGTTGGAGATATGGTATTAAGGAAAGCATTTCAGAATACCACCAATCCTGCTGATGGAAAATTAGCTCCAAAATGGGAAGGTCCTTATTTGATTAAAGCTGAAGCAGGAAAGGGGGCATATAGATTGTTAACCATGGAAGGTGATTTGCTACCAAGAGCTTGGAATGCTGTCCACCTGAAGAAATATTTCATGTGAGCATGATCCTCATGGCGCAGATGATCCTCATGATAGGGGTATCCTTAAAGGATCCTTAAAGTATCAGTGATCCTTACTTAGGTAATATCCTAAACTTTAACTATTTTATTTCTTTATTTCCTCATATAAGGATAAGGATCATGTATCCTTTATCCATCTCTCACGTGAGTTTGAGTTTTGAAAGTTCAGGTATCCTTAGCATAACATTGGTTATCCGCAGAAGCAATCCGTTCCTTAGGTTTAACCCCAGTTATTTGGGCTTGACCCCAGTTCCGCCTGTAGCGCATGATGATCCTGGTATAGTTCAAGGCAGTGGGACCAGTACTCGTTTTAGGGGCTGATAATTCCATTGTATTGGCTATGCCTAGGATCCTACGTATAATGGTAGACGTACCATACCACCGTTCCTAAGGTTTCTAACGTTTTCACGTTAGCTAAGGTTTCTAACGTTTTCACGTTAGCTAAGGTTTTGGCATTTTCATGTCACTAAGTTTGGATAGTCGCCAGTTAGGGCCATACTCCAGTTTACATACGATCCTTGGGCTTGTCCCCAGTTATCCTTGGGCTTGTCCCCAGTTATCCTTGGGCTTGTCCCCAGTTATCCATGGGCTTGTCCCCAGTTATCCTTGGGCTTGTCCCCAGTTGCTACTCTTTTCTTATATTGGCTTAGTCCTAAGTTATGCTCTATTTCAGGTTCTTGAAGATAGGCAACTAGGGATCCTTGATCCTTACTTCTCTCTAAGGTTTATCTTATAGTTATCCTTATTATGGTTAGGATCCTAACTTGGATCCTCAGGTATGATCCTTAACTATTTTTAATTCCATTCATTATTTATTTGAATAACCCTAAAAATTTGACAACTAAACTTGTGATCCTTAAAATATTTTACTTTTTGGATTCTTTAACTATAAGATACTTGATCTTGGATCATATCCTAAATATTTTTAATCTGACTTGTTCAAAATTGTTTATTCAATAAATATGCATCAAAACAAAGGAAAATTGAAGAAACAAAAGGATAACAACACAAGATAAGCGACAAAAGGTTAAGTTTTTATTTATTAACAAAAGACTAACCCTTAAAAGGTTGTCAAAATTACCTACCCGAGCATCTACCAGCAAAACGTGGCCCGTCCGCTGGGGTAGGTAAAGGGTGTCCATGATAATAAGTTCAAAGATAGTGCAGGAATATAAAGGCGGCAGGATCACAATGGCTTCATCCCCCAAACGGAGGATCCCTCCACCAATTGCAATCCTGCCTATTGTCCAAAGGATCATACATGATCCTTAATCCTAGAGACTATTGTTCATTACAACCCATTAAATTGTTCAACATCACAACCACAAAAACTACCATCAAACTAAAAAATTGGGCTCCGGCTGCGTCTAGGAATGTCCATCATCGCCCAATTGTGCAGCCTACACCTTTGCTGCATCCTCTTCTCCTCCAGCTGTGGTATCCTTCATCAGATCCTTCCCACTGCCACTTGCCTCAATCGCCAAGACCTCAGTAGCCTCTTCCTCATCATCTTCAAGATCGGCCAACCTTGCTTTCCAGCCCTCAACATCCCAGCTGCTTTTGTCAAAGTGAGGATCTTGAGCTTCCTGGGCCATCTTCAATTTAGTCTGATACATTGTGATGGCAGCAGAGACCTTAGCATTTTCTATGAGATCATGCTTCTCATAGTCAAGGTCAATCAGAAGCTTAGCCGTCTTAGTCTTGGCATCTTGGAGTTCCTTCTGAAGATCAGCAATTGCAAGGTCCTTGAGCACTGCAACCTGTTGGAGGTCAGCAATCTTCTTGTCCTGCTCCTCGACATTCCCCACATAATCCTCAATCTCAGCGAATTTCTGCAAAGGAGATGAAAGATAAGGTCAGGACCGAGTGATCCTCAAATCAGTAGGATATATCAGCAGGATATGCTAGCAGGATATACAGGCAGATACGGTGATCCTTACATCATTGAAGTACTCGAGGAATTGGTGACGGATCAGAGGCAGACCCTGCAAATTCTCACCCTCAGAGGTCTTTCTCTTTTTGCCACCCTTTCCTTTAGTGGGTGCCTTGGGAATGGAGATGCTGGGACTGGTAGTGGACCTCTTCTTCCTGGATCGAACAACATCAAGATCAGCCGTGTTGAATTGGGATACAGGCTTGGCAGATTTTCCAGCACCTACACATTCAAAGCAAGATAAGTATCCTTATCCTATTTCAATTTACTTATTTATTTTAATACTCAAATTATGCAAAAGGCAGGATACTTACTTGACATGGTAATGGAACCTGAGGATACTTCCTGTGAGTCTTGGGTGTCTATCTTGAATGTCCTTGTTTCAGGATCAAGCTTCCAAAAAGCAGCAAGCCTATCCTTGGTTGCAGGTGATGTGATGATGTGTGAGACGGAAATAGCTGCATAACACAAGACAAAAGGGGTCAGTAATCCTTATACCAAAACAAGACTACCTGGTGATCCTTCTCAGGATCCTCTGGCCTACCATGGGTGGACCAGTTCTTTGGTAGATCCTTTCCATTTGGAAGGGTATCCCTCCTGACAAAGAAGAAGCGACGTTTCCAATTTGTGTCATTCTTGGTGACTTTAAGAAGGGGATGTTCTCCGCCGGGTTTTCGTTTGAGCAAATAACGATGGGAACCAAAGATAGTAAGATCATACAATTGTGTCAGCTCTGACATGCCTAAATCAATGCCTTCCTGTTCGATGATCCTCTCCAGGGTGTATAAAACCCTCCAAATCATCGGCATGGCTTGGATGTAAGAGATGCCGGTAAGGGAAAAGAAGGATTGTGTAAGCTCTGGGAAAGGATAGGTGTATCCTATGGCAAATGGAGTAACTGGAAAGGCAACCCATGTATCTGAAACATAGTCGCTCAGAATAGTAGGATCGAAGGGTTTGAAAAAGGCATTCGCCGGAAAACAGTGACGGATTTTATCCACTTGTGCATCGTTAAAGCAACACCTCTCATTCACCGAGTCTTTGATGATCTTTTGACTCTTCAAAGGGCTATCCTTCTTGTGATCCTTGCCCGGTGGGCTTCGGAGCATCATTCTCAAAGTGATGGTGATAAAGAAAGAAAAACAGAGTAAGAGAGGGAGAAAGAGGAGAAAAGAGATACCTGATTGATCTTCGACTGAGAATATAAAGGGAGTTTCTTTCGGATTTAAATGCATTTGATCCTATCTCTATCTCCTATTTATAATCATGATCATGCAGGGTTGTCACTTCTGTGACGTCATGGTTGCAACGGATAGTTCGATATCAACGGCTATATATCCGTTAGTTAGTTGCGGATAAGATCAAGAAAATATAACTCGCTTATTTTACAAATTACTCCTTATATTTTGGGGGCAATTGTTAGGGGAGGATTTTCTAACAATTAGTGATCCTTATTCGTTATCCTAATTAATGATCCTTACTTCTGTGACAGGTGGTGATCCTCAGAAGAGCTTCAGGATCAAGATCATGGATCACTTTAAGGATCCTCATACTGACGATTGTTTATTTGATTTTTGTATTACTTCGCAGGAGTAATAAACGTGACTTGGTCTTGGCAACGGTAATAAGGAATATTCCACGAGTATTTCGCACACGATTGACCAAAAATGGGCGTTGTGGAGAACGTGGGAGCTTGGCACGAAAGTCGGATAGTTAGTTAGTGTAGTTAACTTCTATTTTAAAAAGGAGTAACGAGCTAGAATTAGAACACTTAGTCATTTTCAGCTACACACACTCTCATATACTCGCACACTTGAAGCTCTCGACGAACATTCATTCATTTTCACACACTTTTACACATTTCACGATAGTGATCCTTGTACCTAGCTCGTTACTATCCGAAGTTGTAAACGTTTATTGATTTATTTGAGCTTGGTGATCGGTAGTTTCCATCACCCGGGGTTTTTTTTTGTGCCGGAGATCAACTCTTGATCAAGGGCTTTTTCCCCGTATAAATCCTTGTGTCATTTGTGCAATTTTCATTAAAGTGATCCTTGTCATTGTTCGATATTTCAAGCATGGAATAATTGCATATTTCCCCTTAAAAACACCCTTAATTGCATATTTACCCAAGCCTAAATAAAAATTGCATATTTCCCCTTCTCTATTAAAAAGACAAAACTACCCTTCTCAAAATTAAAAGATCTAGGTTAGAGAAAAATCAGATTATTCTAATTCACACCACGTTTCGGTTTCTTCTTCTTCTACACAGCAGCGATTCTTCAGGCCGGCGAATTCACACACGGCGATTTCGGCCGGCGATTCTTTTCGGCCGGCGATTCTTCGGCCGGCGTTGTATCGGTTTGATAAAGATGGAAACCAGTGGAAGGAACGAGGTGCTGGATCCGTTAGGTTTTTGAAGCATAAGAAGACTGAAAAAGTTCGTTTGGTTATGCGTCAATCGAAAACCCTAAAGATCTGTGCTAATCATTTAGGTATTGTTGAATAGTGTAGTCATATGCTTGTGTTAGTTGTAATGCTTATAAGTTTTTATGCATCTGATTTGAATTTGTTGTTATTTTTATGTTGTAGTTATTCCTATTATGTCTGTTCAAGAGCATGCTGGTAATGATAAGTCATGTGTGTGGCATGTTGCCGATTTTGTATCAGATTTGCTTCAGTTAAGAGTAAGTTTGCTTTTGATTAACTGCATATTGTTGGTTTTGTATAGTGTTTTGAGTTTTTGATTTGTATTGTTTAGTTCTGTCTTGTGAGTTTAAGTTAGGTTTTTGATTATTAGTTTGATAAATACAATAGATTAATAATCTTATGAAGGTCCTAGTCGGGCGATGGGGCACCGACCGACGATTAATAGGGATTAATATGATTGGAAATTTTATATGTAATTTTTACATTTTGTATGAATATAATACTTCAAAGTTAACAAAAAAAGGGTAAATATGCAATTTTCTTAAGTTTAGTAAAATGAAGGGTAAAATAGTCTTTCTATAATTTAATTTTAATAAATTAAATCAAAATGGGTAAATTTGCAATTTTACTAGTTAATAGAGGGGAAATATGCAATTTAATTTTTGGCTTGGGTATATATGCAATTTCAAAGTTTTTTAAGGGGAAATATGCAAAAAACCCTTCAAGCATCATACCCCGTAACAGAGAGTTTGGTTGCAATATCCTCATCAGATTTTTTGACCAAAACATAAACTAAGGTGGGTGTTAGCTTGGCTAACACCCCTCCGATGCTTAAGTCAGTATTGGGTTCAAGATAATAAACAAACATACTTAAAATAGAATATATACCATTCCGAGATAGAAAATAAATTCTACTCTTACTTGAAATAGAGTTTTAAATGTATTGCATTCCAGGATCTTGGTAGCATATCCCCTTCCATATTCTTGAGTCGATATGCTCCTTTACCTGCTGCTGACTCGACTTCATATGGTCCTTCCCATTTAGGAGCTAGCTTGCCATCGGCAGGATTAGTGGTATTTTGAAAAGCCTTTCTTAGCACCCAATCACCAACTCGAAATCTTCTAGTCCTTATGTTCTTATTATATGCTCTAGATATTCTTTGTTGATATGCTGCTATCCTTAGCCTTGCTGCATCTCTTTTTTCGTCTATAGTATCCAAATCTTGAAATAAGGCTTCAGGATTCTGCTCAGGATCCTGCAGAATTGATCTTGTAGTAGGTATCGTCATTTCTGTTGGAATCACTGCCTCCGCTCCAAATACCAAGGAAAACGGGGTTTGGCCAGTTGCATTCTTCACCGTTGTCCTATCAGCCCATAAAACAAAGGGTAATTCTTCCGCCCATCTTCCTTTTTTGGCTCCAAGTCTCTTCTTTAAGTTATTGACTATTATCTTGTTCGAGGATTCGGCTTGTCCATTCGCTTGAGGATGTACCGGAGTAGATTTGATCATTTTGATTCCCCAACTCTTGCAAAAGTCAGTAGTCCTTTTGCTTATAAACTGGGACCCATTATCACAAATGATCTCAGCTGGTACTCCAAACCTAGTCAGGATATTCCTCTTTATGAAGGATACTACTTCTTGGTCTCTAACTTGAACAAATGCTTCAGCCTCAACCCACTTAGAGAAATAATCCGTCATTGCTAACATGAATACTTTTCCTCCCGGAGCTTTTGGTAACTTTCCTACTATATCCATCCCCCATTTCATGAATGGCCAAGGGGAAACTACAGGATATAGTGGCTCAGCTGGTTGATGTAGTATGTTACTATGCCTTTGATATGCATCACATCTTCGAGCATATTCTGCAGCATCTTTTCTCATTGTTGGCCAAAAGTATCCTGTCCTCAATACTTTCGAGAACAATGATCTGCTCCCAGTATGATTACCACAGTCTCCTTCATGTATATCCTGAAGTACTTCCTTGGCTTCTTGATCCTCCAAGCACCTTAAATATGGTCCTGCAAGAGATTTCTTGTATAAAATATTATTTATAATAGTGAATCGTGATACCTTCATCCTAAACGCCTTAGGATTTTCATTTTCGGGAATGTGTCCATCTTTAAGATATTTTAGAATTGGAGCTGTCCAGGATTTAGGATCCTGTTCAGGATATTCCACTCCAGGGTTCCGAATATCCGCTACTTCTTTATCCTGAGGATTCGTTGCAGGATATAAGACGTGTAATACTGGTATTTGGGTCCCTTCCGGTATCCTGATTGATGATCCCAGATTTGCTAAGGCATCCGCTTCGGCATTATCCTCCCTTGGTACCTGTTCAAGTGTAAAAACATCGAAATATCCTGCTAATTTTTTGAGAATATCAAGATATTCAATCAATTTCTCACCCTTAACTGCATAGGATCCATTAAAATGGTTAGTAATTAACAAAGAGTCAACATATACTTGTAAATTTTTGATACTCATACTCTTAGCCAATTCTAATCCTGCAATTAAAGCCTCATATTCCGCTTCATTATTGGTAGCAGGAAATTCACACCTAATAGCCTGGGGTAATATGTCCCCCTGTGGCGATTTTAGTAGTATTCCTAATCCTACTCCTCTTATATTAGATGCACCATCAGTATATAATGTCCAGGATCCTGAGGATTCTACTAACTGTTGAACTTCTAGGTCTACCTCATCCTGAATGTCACTACTAAAATCAGCCACAAAGTCAGCTAAAGCCTGGGACTTTATGGCATTCCTAGGTTCATATACTAAATCATAAGCACTCAACTTTACTGACCACTTAGCCATTCTGCCTGACATCTCTGGTTTCCTAAGCACATTTTTAACAGGATAATTTGTTTTTACATGAATCCTATGTGTCTCGAAGTAATGTCTAAGTTTCGTTGATGCCATGACCAATGCTAGTATCAATTTTTCTAAATGAGAGTACCTAGTTTCAGCATCTAACAAACTTTTACTAACATAATAAACAGGATATTGCTGACCTTCATGGTCTTTTATAAGAACGACACTTACAGCATTCCCTGATACAGCAAGATATAAGGATAGTGGTTCACCGTTTTCAGGCTTCATCAATAACGGTGCGGTTGAGAGATATCGTTTCAAATCCTGCAAGGCTGCTTCATGCTTCTCCCCCCATTCGAATCTTTTGTTCTTCTTCAGGATATCATAAAAATCTTTACACTTTTCTGAGGATCTTGAGATAAATCTATTTAATGCCGCCACTCGCCCTGTTAATCGTTGAACATCCTTCATATTTGAGGGCGATTTAATATCCAAGATGGCTTTAATCTGCTCCGGGCTTGCTTCTATTCCTCTTTTGGTCACCATATATGTTAGGGGTGGATTTCTAAATGACCCGTGATCCTTAATTATTATCCTCTTTAGTGATCCTTACTTCTGTGACAGATAGTGATCCTCAGAAGAGTTTTAGGATCAGGATTATGGATCATCTTGAGGATCCTCATACTAACAATTGTTCACTTGTGTTTCGTATTGTTTTGCAGAAGTAACAAGTCGGACCAAGTCTTGGCGACATTCCTGGAGAATATTCCCAAACTATCCCGCACGTGCTTGGCCAAATATGAACGTTGTGGAGAACGTGGGAGCTTGGCACGAAAGTCGGATAGTTAGTTTAGGTAGTTATTTCTATTTTAAAAAGGGAGTAACGAGCTAGTAGAAAACACTTAGTCATTTCTGAGCTACACACACTCATATACTCGCACACTTGAAGCTCTCGACGAACATACATTCACTTTCACTCATATTTACACATTTCACGATAGTGATCCTTGTACCTAGCTCGTTACTATCCGAAGTTGTAAACATTTATTCATTTATTTGAGCTTGGTGATCGGTAGTTTCCATCACCCGGGGTTTTTTGTGCCGGAGATCAACTCTTGATCAAGGGCTTTTTCCCCGTATAAATCCTTGTGTTGTTTGTGCAATTTACATTGAAGTGATCCTCATCGCTGTTACACATTTTAAGCATCATTCCCCGTAACAAAGAGTTTGGTTGCATTATCCTCGTCTGATTTTTGACCAAAACAGTTTGGCGCCCACAGTGGGGCAATTGGTGCTTCGTCCTTAGAAAAATACGCATTTCTGTGCTTATTTCGGTTCACTACAACCAAGCAGATGGCTTCCTCAGCGAAGAATGCTTCAAACTTGATGCCCTCATTCACTTCTTCACAAGGCGTTCCTCCCTTACCTCCGCCACCTTCTGGATCCCAGAAGAATACTGAGAATGCCGCGAAGAAACCAACTCCCATTTTCTCAAAACCACCTACTTCTTCTGTTTCAACTAATCCTACTACTAATGATCTCTATGACTTGATTTTGCAGATGAGGAATCATGCACAAGAGCAGGATAAGACCAACGAAAGGATCCTCCGGGAGATTGACGAAATTAAGAAACAGAAGAAAACGGCAGAGGATCGCTCCCCACTGATGCCCAGATCTTTGAATTTTGATACTTCGGTGATTACTTCTCAGCCATCAGTGGTTCCAGACATTCAATATGTGGGTGGACCAAAAGGAGTGCACTACGGAACAACAACAATGACCCAGGCATCAGGTTCACATTTCCAGCCAGCGGGATCCTATCCTCAGCATATGGGATCCCTCACGAGTTCAGGAGGATATTCAGGAGTGCAGCAGTTTCAAGGATCCTCCTTCGTTCCAGGATCATCCCAGGTTCAAGGATCCTCCTTCGTTCCAGGATCATCCCAGGTTCAAGGATCCTCCTTCGTTCCAGGATCATCCCAGGTTCAAGGATCCTCCTTCGTTCCAGGATCATCCCAGGTTCAAGGATCCTCCTTCGTTCCAGGATCATCCCAGGTTCAAGGATCCTCCTTCATTCCAGGATCGTCCCAGTTCCAGGGACCCTTCCAGATGCCAGGATCCTTGAGGAGTTTGCAAACAGGAAGTTCAGATGTCCATCAGGGAGATTTTATTCCAATGCAGACCAACGCTTCTATTGGTCCCTCGATCATTCCAGAGCCCCAACAATATGGATTAACATCCATTCTTCCTAACTTGAATCCAATGGGAGGTAATACTTTTAACAATTCTTATACTACTAACCAAGGTCTTATGCAGGATCCAGGTATCAATCATGCCATGGCCAGAGAATTGCAAAAGCTAAAGGATATGATATCAAGTGTCCCGGGAGTAGTCAAACCTATTCCAGAGATTGCAGATGGGAGCCATAAGATATCTCATTTTGCACCACCAATCTGTGATGCTGAGATACCCAAGAGGTTCCATGTGCCCACAATGAAACTGTATGATGGCTCAACGGATCCTGAAGAACACATAGCACAATACAGGGAGAGGATGGAGATCAACCCAATCCCAGAAAGGTTAAAGGAAGCATGCCTGTGCAAAGGATTCGGATCCACTCTTACTGGATCAGCTCTCAAATGGCTGCTAAGTCTTCCTCCCTATTCTATTACCTCATTCGCTAACCTAGTTAACTTGTTTAATAATCAGTTTTCTTGTAGTAGGAAATTTGAACGATTAACTAGTGATTTATATAGGATAACCCAGGGTCATAATGAATCATTAAGGGATTACATTACCAAATTCAGTAAAGAATCCTTAGACATTCCCAATTTAGATATAGCCACGGCTGTTGAGGCCTTTAAAATGGGATTGCTTAGGGATTCGTCTTTCTATGATGATCTTGTTATGACACCGTGCAGGAACTTAGATGAGGTAAGAACCCGAGCACTTAGGTTCATTCGACTAGAAGATGACAAGAGGATCCAGGAGAGGTTAGCAGGATCCTCAAAGCAGGATAAGCAAGGATCCTCATTCAGGAACAACAAGTTCAGATCCTACAACAGATCTGATAACCAGAACGTGCACTCTATTGATCAAGAAGAGGATGATGAAGATTATCCTCCAATTTCAGAATATTGTTTTAGTGTTGATAACAATGAACTAATCCTTGCGATGCAGAGTTTAGGTGATAAAGCTAGATGGCCCAGAAAGAATGATAGGCCAGCTGCAACTAAGGATAAATCAAAGTGGTGTGCATACCATGAAGATTTTGGGCACCTCACAGAAGAATGCATTGCAGTAAGAAAGGAAATTGGATACTTGTTGAGCAAGGGGCATATAAAAGAATTGTTGGGAAGAAAGAAGTCAAAGGCTCAGGATCCTGAAAGGATCCCTGAGAAGGCTCCAGCCCCTCCAGCGGATGCACAAGTGATAAACTTCATTTCTGGAGGATCAGACATTTGCGGCACATCCTTCTCAGCAGCTAAAAGGCATGCAAAGGAAACTAAAATGGATAACGGAGAAAGACCTGTTCGAACATCAAGTGTCTCGGAGGGGAAAGTCATAACCTTTGATGAAGAGGACCGTGTTGATATCCAGGATCCTCATCACGATGGTTTAGTTATTACTCTTTTCATATCTAACCATTTTGTCCGCAGGATCCTTATAGACGGAGGAAGTTCAGTGAACATTATCCAGCTTGATGTCCTAAAGAAGATGGGTATTCCTGAATCAGAGATCATACCAAGATCCTCTGTACTCGTGGGATTTAGTGGTGAAACTAAGAATACCCTGGGGGACATTAAACTCCCAATATACATTGAAGGCCTACACTCTTATCAAAAATTTTGTGTTATTGACTGTTTATCTTGTTGTAATGTTATCCTTGGCAGGCCCTGGATACACGATATGAAGGCAGTCCCATCCACTAACCATCAATGTGTGAAACTCTCTAGTCCTTGGGGAATAGTGAAGATTGATAGTGATCAGCAGGAGGCTAAGAATTGCTATACTTCATCGATGAAACCAGCTTCGAAATCCAGGGAGCAATAGCAATCAAAGTATCCTCCAAGGGATGTCTTGGAGGCGAGTGAACAGGATGTGGTAGAAATCCTCATGGATCCTGATGATCCTGAATCCAAAATCTATATCGGATCAGGGATCCTTGGCGAAATGAAAGAAGACCTCGTATCCTTCCTCAAAAGGAGAAAAACTACCTTTGCATGGAAACACGAAGATATGACTGGTATATCCAAAGATGTTATCACTCACAAACTCGGCATCGACAGATCCTTCAGACCAATCCATCAAAGGAGAAGGAAATTTGCACCGGAAAGGAATGCCATTATCCAGGAAGAGGTAGAAAAATTGCTCCGGGCAGGTATGATCAGAGAGGTCAAATATCCAAGATGGTTGGCCAATGTGGTTGTTGTTCAAAAGAAAAACGGAAAGTGGAGGGTATGTGTCGATTTTACAGATTTAAATAAGGCATGTCCCAAGGATCCTTTCCCTTTACCCCACATTGATTCCATGGTGGATGCAACCGCGGGTCATGAACTGTTAACTTTTATGGATGCTTCATCTGGATTTCAACAAATCCAAATGGAACCATCTGACCAAGAAGATACAGCCTTCATGACTCCAACTGGTATATATTGCTATATTGCTATGCCATTCGGATTAAGAAATGCAGGTGCAACATACCAAAGGCTGGTGAATATGATGTTCAAGGATCAGATTGGACAAACTATGGAGGTTTATATAGATGATATGGTGGTAAAATCCTTAAAAGCTGAGGATCACCTAAGAGACTTGGAGGAAGCATTCAATATCCTTGATAAATATAATATGAAGCTTAATCCTTCAAAATGTCACTTTGGTGTTAAAGCAGGTAAATTCTTAGGATATATGGTGACAAAGAGAGGCATTGAAGCTAGCCCGGAACAAATCAAAGCTATAGTGAACATCAAATCTCCGGCCAATGCTAAGGATGTTCAAAGGCTAACAGGCAGGATAGCAGCTTTGAACAGATTCATATCCAAATCCTCAGAGAAGTGCAAAGAATTCTATGATATCCTAAGGAAGAACAAGAAATTTGAGTGGACTGAGAAGCATGAAAATGCTTTAAGAGCCCTCAAAGATTACCTATCCTCAGCCCCAGCTTTGATGAAACCAGAAAAAGGCGATGTGCTATCCTTGTATCTTGCAGTATCCTCAAAAGCAGTAAGTGTGGTCCTTGTTAAGGATCATCAAGGTACACAACATCCTATCTATTATGTAAGTAAAAGTTTACTTGATGCCGAATCCAGGTATTCACACCTTGAAAAGCTTATTCTTGCATTAATTATGGCATCCACTAAGTTAAGACATTATTTTGAAACTCATGTTATCATTGTTAAAACTAATTTTCCAATCAAGAATGTCCTCAGGAAACCAGAGATGTCAGGAAGGATGGCTAAGTGGGCAGTGAAGCTGAGTGCATATGATATAAGATATGAGCCTAGGACAGCCATCAAATCCCAAGCATTAGCTGACTTTGTGGCTGATTTCAGTAGTGATTTACAAGAAGAGGCTGAGCTAGAAGTCCAGCAGCTAGAAGATACCAAGGATCCTTGGATACTCTATACTGATGGATCCTCAAATGTCAAAGGCACAGGGCTTGGAATACTACTAAAATCGCCACAGGGGGACATAATACCCCACTCTATAGCTTGTGAGTTCCAAACCACTAACAATGAGGCTGAATATGAAGCCTTAATTGCTGGTTTGCAAATTGCTAAGCATATGGGGATCAGGTATCTTGAGGTACACGTAGATTCTTTGTTAATTACAAACCACTTTAATGGGTCCTATACTGTTAAAGGTGAAAAGCTAACCAAATATTTGGAGATAGTAAAAAATTTGGCACTCTCTTTTGTTTCCTTTAGTTTGTCACAGGTACCAAGGGAAGAAAATACAGAAGCTGATGCATTGGCCAATTTAGGATCATCCTTGAAGATCCCGGAGGATATCAAGATTCCTATTATCCATATCCTGACCCCGGCTATCGAGGATCATGTGGCTATGGAGATAGGGAAGGATTTTGCAATTATCCCTAGTGAGGATACTCAATCCCATTCAGGATCAGGATCATGGATCTCACCAATTATGAGATACTTACAACATGGAGAGATTCCTACAGGAGAAAACCCTAGGGCTTTCAAAATTAAGGTATCCCAATTCACAATTTTAAATAATATGTTGTATAGATGATCTCTTGCAGGACCATACTTGAGATGCATTGAGGATCCTGAAATTCAAGAAGTTTTAAAAGACTTCCATGAAGGAGATTGTGGAAACCACACTGGGGGCAGGGCATTATTCTCAAGGATCCTGAGGACAGGATACTACTGGCCAACCATGAAAAGAGATGCTGTGGAGTATGCTAAGAGATGTGATCCTTGTCAGAGACACAGCAATATCCTTCATCAACCAGCTGAATTATTGCATCCTATATCCTCCTCTTGGCCATTTATGAGATGGGGTATGGATATAGTTGGTAAGCTCCCTAAGGCACCTGGTGGAAAAGTATTCATGTTAGCTATGACTGATTACTTCTCCAAGTGGATAGAGGCTGAAGCTTTTCCCCAAGTCAGAGAAAAGGAAGTTATATCCTTCATTAAAAGAAATATTATAACTAGATTTGGAATTCCTTCTGAGATTATATGTGATAACGGTTCTCAATTTATTGGGGGCAGAACCACTAACTTTTTTGACAGTTGGGGGATTAGGATGATAACATCAACACCAGTCCACCCACAAGCTAATGGTCAGGCAAAATCATCCAACAAAATCATCATCAACAATTTGAAGAAAAAGGTTGGATCCAAGAAAGGGAAATGGGCAGAAGAACTACCCTATGTGCTTTGGGCTGATAGGACAACCCCTAAGAATGCTACTGGTCAAACACCATTCTCCTTGGTATTTGGGGCAGAATCAGTGATCCCAACAGAAATGGTGGTTCCAACTGCTAGAACAAGTACCCGTTATCCTGAGGAAAATGACGAAAACTTGGCTCAAGACCTGGATACCATTGATGAAATCAGGGATATGGCTAGGATAAGGATGGCCAGTTATCAACAAAGAATGGCTGGTGCTTACAACAAAAATGTCAAGATCAGGAGGTTTCAAGTTGGAGATATGGTATTAAGGAAAGCATTTCAGAATACCACCAATCCTGCTGATGGAAAATTGGCTCCAAAATGGGAAGGCCCTTATTTGATTGAAGCTGAAGCAGGAAAGGGGGCATATAGATTGCTAACCATGGAAGGTGACTTGCTACCAAGAGCTTGGAATGCTGTCCACTTGAAGAAATATTTCATGTGAGCAGGATCCTCCTGGCACAGATGATCCTCACGATAGGGATATCCTTAAAGGATCCTCAAAGTATCGGTGATCCTTACTTAGGTAATATCCTAAACTTGAGCTATTTCATTTCATTATTTTCTCATATAAGGATAAGGATCATGTATCCTTTATCCATCTCTCACGTGAGTTCAAGTTTTGAAAGTTCAGGTATCCTTAGCATAACGTTGGTTATCCGCAGAAGCAATCCGTCCTTTGGGTTTAACCCCAGTTATTCGGGCTTGTCCCCAGTTCCGCCTGTAGCGCACGATGATCCTGGTATAGTTCAAGGCATTGGGACCAGTACTCGTTTAAGGGGCTGATAATTCCATTGTACTGGCTATGCTTAGGATCCTACGTATAATGGTAGACGTACCATACATCCATTCCTAAGGTTTCTAACGTTTTCACGTTAGCTAAGGTTTCTAACGTTTTCACGTTGGCTAAGGTTTTGGCATTTTCATGCTACTAAGTTTGGATAGTCGCCAGTTAGGGCCATACTCCAGTTTACATACGATCCTTGGGCTCGTCCCCAGTTATCATTGGGCTTGTCCCCAGTTATCATTGGGCTTGTCCCCAGTTATCCTTGGGCTTGTCCCCAGTTGCTAATTCTTATCTTATATTGGCTTAGTCCCAAGTGATGCTCCATTTCAGGTTCTTGAAGATAGGCAACTAGGGATCCTTGATCCTTACTTTATTCTAAGGTTTATCTTATATTTATCCTTATTAAGGTTAGGATCCTAACTTGGATCCTCAGGTATGATCCTTAACTATTTTTAATTCTATTCATTATTTATTTAAATAACCCTTATACTTGACAACTGAACTTATGAATCTTAAACCATGTCACTTTTTAGAACTTAGCGATTATGGGATATGTTATCCTTGATTATATCCTAAACTTTCTAGATATCTTTTCTAATTTTTCAAGGCTTGACAAGTATAAACGAAATGAACATTACAACAGTTGGAAAGTAAGATATTAAAAAATATAACAACACAAGATAAGCGACAAAAGGTTAAGTTTTTATTTATAAACAAAAGACTAACCCTTAAAAGGTTGTCAAAATTACCTACCCGAGCTTCTACCAGCAAAACGTGGCCCGTCCGCTGGGGTAGGTAAAAGGTGTCCATAATGATAAGTTCAAAGAGTAGTGCAGGAATATAAAGGCGGCAGGATCACAATGGCTTCATCCCCCAAACAGAGGATCCCTCCACCATATGCAATCCTGCCTATTGTCCTAAGGATCATACAAGATCCTTATCCTAAAACCTATTGTTCAAAGTACAAACCATTAAATTGTTCAACACCACAACCACAAAAAGCTAATACCAAATTTAAAAATTGGGCTCCGGCTACGTCTAGAAATGTCCATCATTGCCCAATCAAGCAGCCTAAACCTTTGCTGCATCACCACCTCCGGCTCCACTTGCTTCACCAGCTTCATCCTTGCTTCCAGCCTCAATTGTCAGGATCTCTTCAGCCTCCTCTTCATCACCCAATTCAGCCAGCCTCGCTTTCCATTCTTCAATTTCCCAGCCGCTTTTGTCGAAGGCAGGATCCTGAGCTTCCAAGGCCATTTGCAGCTTGGTTTTGTACATTGCTATGGCGGCAGAAACTTTAGCATCATCTGTGATCTCCTGCCTTTCATAGTCAAAGTTAACCAGCACCTTGGCCATCTCCTGTTTGGTATCCTGGAGTTCCTTCCGAAGATCAGCAAGTGCGAGATCCTTGAGCACGGCAACCTGTTGGAGGTCGGCAATCTTCTTATCCTGATCCTCAGCATGGCCGACGTAATCCTCGATCTCAGCGAATTTCTGTAAAGAGGATAAAGGATAAGGTCAGAATTAAGTGATCCTCAGATCAGCAGGATATATCAGCAGGATATATCAGCAGGATATGTCAACAGAATATATGAGCAAAGACAGTGATCCTCACCTCATTAAAGTACTCAAGGAATTGATGACGGATTAGAGGCAGACCCTGCAAATCCTCGGCATCGGAGGCCTTTCTCCTCTTGATTCCCTTTCCTTTGAGGGGTGCCTTGGGGATTGAGGCCGTCGGGCTGGCAGGAACTTTTCTTTTGGAGGATTTGACAGTGGTGAGATCGGTGACACTGAACCTTGAAGCAGCTTTGGCAGATTTTCCAGCACCTACACAACCAAAACAAGATAAGTATCTTTTCTTAATTCATATTTCACTATTTATTTAAATTTTAA
The DNA here is from genome assembly GCA_030545235.1 of Helianthus tuberosus. Lineage (NCBI taxonomy): Eukaryota > Viridiplantae > Streptophyta > Magnoliopsida > Asterales > Asteraceae > Helianthus > Helianthus tuberosus. Next base: position 79,853 of record JARYGA010000895.1, on the reverse strand, counting down.
ACAAGGATACTTACTTGACATGGTGACAGAGCCTGAGGATACCTCCTGAGAGTCTTGGGTTATTGTCTTAAAAGTTCTAGTTTCAGGGTCAAGGTTCCAGAAAGCAGCAAGCCTTTCCCTGGTTGCGGATGTTGTGATGAGATGCGAAACAGAGATAGCTGCATGACACAAGACAAAAGGGGTCAGTAATCCTTATAAAAACCAGACTACCTGGTGATCCTTCTCAGGATCCTCCGGCCTACCATGGGTGGACCATGTTTTTGGTAAATGCTCTCCGTTTAGAATGGAATTCCTTCTGACAAAGAAAAAGCGACGTTTCCAATCTTTGTCGTTCTTGGTAACTTTGAGAAGAGGATGATCTGCACCGGGTTTTCGCTTGAACAAATAACGGTGGGAACCGAAGGTAGTAAGATCATACAGTTCCGCCAATTCTGACATTCCTAAGTCAACGCCTTCCTGCTCGATGATCCTCTCCAGGGTATATAAAACCCTCCAAATCATCGGCATGGCTTGAATGTAAGATATGCCGGTCAGGGAAAAGAAGGATTGTGTGAATTCAGGGAAAGGATAGGTGTACCCTATAGTAAATGGTGTAGCTGGAAAGGCAACCCATGTTACTGAAAATAGTCGCTAAGAACAGTGGGATCAAAGGGTTTGAAGAAGGCACTTACCGGAAAACAGTAACGGATTTTATCTACTTGTGCATCGTTAAAACAACACCTTTCATTCGCTGAGTCCTTGATGATTTTTTGACTCTTCAAAGGGCTATCCTTCTTGTGATCCTTGCCCGGTGAGCTTCGGAGCATCATTCTCAAAGCGATGGTGTTAAAGAAAGAAAAACAGAGTAAGAAAGGTAGAAAGAGAAGAAAGAGATACCTGGTTGAACGTCGACTGAGAATTTAAAGGGAGTTTCTTTCGAATTTGAATGCATAATGATCCTATCTATATCTCTATTTATAATTATGATTCTGCAGGATTGTCACTTCTGTGACGTCACGATCGCAACAGCTAGTTCTATATTAACGGCTATATATCCGTTAGTTAGTTACGGATGAGATCAAGAAAATATAACTCACATATTTACAATTTAACTCCTTATATTTTGGGGGCAATTGTTAGGGGTGGATTTCTAAATGACCCGTGATCCTTAATTATTATCCTCTTTAGTGATCCTTACTTCTGTGACAGATAGTGATCCTCAGAAGAGTTTTAGGATCAGGATTATGGATCATCTTGAGGATCCTCATACTAACAATTGTTCACTTGTGTTTCGTATTGTTTTGCAGAAGTAACAAGTCGGACCAAGTCTTGGCGACATTCCTGGAGAATATTCCCAAACTATCCCGCACGTGCTTGGCCAAATATGAACGTTGTGGAGAACGTGGGAGCTTGGCACGAAAGTCGGATAGTTAGTTTAGGTAGTTATTTCTATTTTAAAAAGGGAGTAACGAGCTAGTAGAAAACACTTAGTCATTTCTGAGCTACACACACTCATATACTCGCACACTTGAAGCTCTCGACGAACATACATTCACTTTCACTCATATTTACACATTTCACGATAGTGATCCTTGTACCTAGCTCGTTACTATCCGAAGTTGTAAACATTTATTCATTTATTTGAGCTTGGTGATCGGTAGTTTCCATCACCCGGGGTTTTTTGTGCCGGAGATCAACTCTTGATCAAGGGCTTTTTCCCCGTATAAATCCTTGTGTTGTTTGTGCAATTTACATTGAAGTGATCCTCATCGCTGTTACACATTTTAAGCATCATTCCCCGTAACAAAGAGTTTGGTTGCATTATCCTCGTCTGATTTTTGACCAAAACAATATATCCTAGGAATTTTCCTGCCCCTACTCCGAAATGGCACTTAGCCGGATTCAGCTTCATGTTATACTGATCCAGGATATCAAATGCTCCTTTAATATCCTGGAGATGATCCTGAGCTTTCTTTGATTTCACCACCATATCATCAATATACACCTCCATGGTGTCCCCCAGTTTGTCTTTGAACATCATGTTTACCAATCTTTGGTATGTTGCACCTGCATTTTTCAAACCAAAAGGCATGGCGGTATAACAATAAATACCTGTTGGCGTCATGAAGGCTGTATCCTCCTGGTCAGAAGGTTCCATTTGGATTTGTTGAAATCCTGAGGATGCATCCATGAAGGTCAGCATTTCATGCCCGGCAGTGGCATCTACCATTGCATCAATGTGGGGAAGAGGAAATGGGTCTTTAGGACAAGCTTTGTTCAAGTCTGTGTAGTCTACACAAACTCTCCATTTCCCATTTTTCTTCTGTACTACAACCACGTTTGCTAGCCACCTTGGGAACTTAACCTCTCTGATCATCCTGGACTTCAATAATCTCTCAACTTCCTCCTGGATAATTGTGTTCCGCTCAGGAGCAAACTTCCTTCTTTTTTGCTGCACAGGCTTGAATGATTTATCAATTCCAAGCTTGTGGGTGATAATATCTTTGGATATGCCTGTCATATCCTCATGCTTCCATGCAAACGTCGACATCCTGCATTTCAAAAAGTTAATTAATTGTTCTTCAATATCCTGAGGGATATTGGTCCCTACGAGCACCGAAATATCAGGATTATCCTGGTCCAGGATAATTTTCTTCACATCCTGCTCCGGATCCTCCACGATATCCTGGGCCCGCGTCTTTAATTGCTATGCTGCACTAGGCTTGGTTGAGGATTTCATCGAGGATGAGTAGCATTCTTTCGCCTCCTGCTGATCACTATCAACTTTGACAACTCCCCAAGGGGTAGGTATCTTGATGCATTGGTGATATGTTGACGGCACAGCCTTCATATCGTGAATCCACGGTCTTCCTAGTATGATGTTATAGCAAGATAGAGAATCCATCACACAGAAACGTTGTATTGAGTTGACTCCTTCAACGTATACTGGCAACTTTATCTCTCCCACTGTGTTTCTAGCCTCTCCACTGAACCCAACAAGCACGGTAGACTTTGAAGTGATTTCCATTGGAGATACATTCATTCTTTTCAGCGTCTCTAGTTGGATTATGTTGACGGAGCTGCCATTATCAACCAATATCCTGCGTACAAAATGGTTAGCCACATATAATGTTATTACCAGAGCATCATGGTGAGGATTTTGGACAGTATCCCTGTCATCAGCATCAAATGTGATCACTTTGTCAGTTGTGAGGGTAGTCATCCTGACATGTTTATCTCCCCTTTCAGCCTTAGCTTCTTTCGCATGTCTCTTTGCTGCCGAATACAAAGTCCCACAAATGTCTGATCCTCCCGAAATGAAGTTGATTATCTTGGCATCCGCGGGAGGTGATGCTGCTCGCTCAGGATCCTTCTCAGTATCCTGACCCTTATTCTTCTTTCTTCCTAAGAGATCTTTCAGATATCCCTTGCTTAGAAGATAGCTTATTTCTTTCCTTAGAGTAATGCAATCCTCAGTCATATGTCCGAAATCTTCGTGGAAAGCACACCATTTTGATTTGTCTTTCCAATCGGCTTTTTGTTGATTCTTTCGAGGCCACCTAGCCTTGTCTCCTAGACCCTGCATGGCATACATCAATTCAGGAATGTTAACAGAAAAGCAATATTCAGATAATTCAGGATACTCTTCAGGATCCTCGTCTTCGACAGCATTCACTCTCTTGTTTTCACTTCTACCATATGGCTTAGGTCGATATGATTTGAATGAGGATTCTGACTTCCTGTTAGTTGACTCATAAGTGTTAGATGAGTTCATCCTTTCTTGCATCTTTCTGTCATCCTCTAATCGAATATATCTTAGGGCCCTGTTCCGAGCTTCATCCAAGTTCCTGCATGGGTTCATTACAAGGTCTTGATAAAATTGAGAATCTTTTTGCAGCCCCATCTTGAAAGCTTGCACAGCTGTCGCAACATCAAGATGTGGAATGTCTAGGGATTCCCGGCTGAATTTGTTCACATAATCCCTAAGGGATTCCTGAGGCCCTTGTGTTATCCTGTAAAGGTCACTTGTTAGTTTCTCAAAGCTTCTACTACAAGAAAACTGACTATTAAATAAATTTACTAAGTGAGCAAAAGATGTAATCGAATGTGGAGGAACATTCAATAGCCATTTCAAGGCTGATCCTGTTAAGGTGGAACCAAAACCCTTGCACAAGCATGCTTCCTTGAGATCCGGAGGAATAGGGTTAATCTCCATTCTTTCCCTATACTGAGCAATATGCTCCTCAGGATCCGTAGTTCCATCATAAAGCTTCATGTTGGGGGTTTGAAATCTCTTCGGGATCTCAGCATCACAAATAGGATATGCGAAGCGAGATATCTTGTGGCTGTCTTGGGACACTTCCGGAATCGGCTGGACCACTCCAGGTACACTAGATATCATGTCCTTCAGCTTCTGAAGTTCCCTAGTAAGTGCTGATGTTACACCTGTATCTTGCAAAGATCCAGTATTGTTAGTAGCATGAGTATTATTATTATTTGACACGTTACCCGTTGGAGGATTTTGCCCATATCCTGAAGCATATCCTGAGCTCCTCATGGTTGACATCCTAACCGAGGAGGGTATTTCAGGAGTATGATTCTGAGGAAGGCTGGGCACAATATTCCCCCTGTTATCCTCAGTATACACAGCTGAACTGAAGTTCAACGTTCTGGGATGTAACGGAGTGACAATATCCTCAGCAGATCTGCTCGAGCCAGACTTCAGGAGTTGTATTTCCCTTAAAAGCATTTGGTTTGTTTCCTGTTGCTGCCTCATTTGTTCCTGCACACTTCCAAATAAGGTTAGAATTTCATTATTAGAAGCCAAAACAGGAGCAGATTCCTGAACACTGCGAGTAGGGATGATATCCTGAGGTCTTGATGAAGCTGTCATCCTTGGAGGAGGTGGTGGAAGCACCGAACCGGTAGTAGCAGAAGTCGTAGCAGACACAATGGAGGAACTCATGTTTGATCTTGAGGCCATTGTAAATAATATGGCAAAAAGTTTTGAAAATAGAAAACCGATTAGCGATTTCACAAAAATTTTTAGTAAAGAGAGCACCACTTGCCCCACGGTGGGCGCCAAATTGTTTTGGTCAAAAATTACCTAAGTAATTAAGTGATCAAATTAGTAATGTGAGGTAGTGTGCTAAAATGGGTGTTGAAAATACGCTGGTTAAGTTGTTTATGAAAACAGTTTTCAGGATACGGCTCAGGATATTGAGCTGTATCTACGATCAAACAATGAGCAAAAAGTAAAGTAAACGACACGAGATGTACGAGGAAAGCCCTTGATCAATTTAGATCGCCGGCATAAAACCTCGGGAGCTGACAATCGCAGCTGCCTTGTTCTTCTTATTGCTTAAACTTCAGGATACAGTGCAGGATATAGACCAGATCGCTATGTGTTACAATGTTTTTTGTGTGAGAGCGAAAGCTTGCTAGAGAGCGAGTGTTAGAGTGTAATGAGTGCGAAAAGTGATGTCCTATTTGATCTGGTATACCCACCTATTTATAGTAATGAATTACAAACAATAATCCCTACAAATATGGGGTACTCCGAATATTCCATTGTGAACGTTATTGACCGAGTAATACGGCTTCAACGTCTTCATTTGAACGACTTGGACCGAGTCTTCCGCGGAATGAGTCTTCGTGAACGTTGATAGCTTCTAATCCACGCACCTGCACATAATCCGTTAGTAATCCTGAGGATACCATTCAGGATGTTACCAATATCCTGAATCAGCATCCCGAACGTAAACAGATACTATATAATCAAGATATAAACCAAGATATTTTCCAGGATATGGGCTCAGAATTTCACCCATAACAAGGGTTATACCCTATTCCTGGTATGATCTTTCCTTTGTAAACATCGTTTAAGTTTTTGACAATACTATGTTTGGTAAAAGGTTAAATATCCTGATTAGGATAAATTCTCGGGATATATTCTCAAAATATATTTTCAAAATACTTTTCAGGATATTTGATTAAGATATATGAAACTGGTACTAGTTTGAAACTTTAATTAAGCAAGTACCGTCGTAATAGGTTATCTTTTAACTTTCTCTGAAGGTGATTGAATTTTTAGAAATTCTATTTAATAAAAGTTTTGGTAATATATCACTGAGTATATTGATCAGGATATTTTCAAAAGATAACAATACAAAATTTTTACAAAGCTAAGAATTACATTAAGTAGTGCATGACAGAAATTGAAAAGCAACAACAAATAAGTCAAGAGATAGTTATATTATTAACAAGTCAAAAGTTGTGCTTTTGGTTTCACCTCAAACCAAGGCCCATCCGCCAAAAGCACGTTTAGTTTTTACCATACCTACATAACGGTTGAAGGTTTTATCTCAAAACGAAACCTGTCAACCTTCAACCGTTACGATATTCAAAACAGATTATACTAACCGATGACCAAGGGCTTCATCCTAAAATCTAGGACCCATCCACCTTTGGTCATCGTATTGTTCTAATGCAGGAAATATAAATTGTTCGAAGACAGGAAATGTAAATTGTTTTACAGACCATAACCATGAAATTTTAAAAAGTGGGCTCCGGCCTCAGCACATATATCCATCATCGCCCACATCACTGCATTTAAGGGTCAGCTCCCTCCTTCATCGTGACATCTCCACCAGTATCCTTTCCAGCATTCCTCTCAGCATCATCAGCAGCATCCTCTCCATCAGCATTTTCTCCGGAGTCACCACCAGCATCCTTTGAAGCTCCAGCATCATCCACCTTTTCAGTTACCTTGGTGGGCTCCTCTGCGACAGGTTTGGAAGGGGGCTCCACAGGATTGCCGCCAAGATCTTTCAATTTCATCTCCCAGGCTTTGATGTTCCATGAGGGGCATTCGACGCCCAGAGCCCTAGCCTCGTAAGCCATTTTCAGTCTGGCCTGGAGGAGGGAGATGATGACTGAATTCTTAAGGCTCTCCCGGTATGAAGCCATATCTTGTTCATGCTGAACCTGGGCCGCGTCGGACTTAGCTTGAGCCTCTTGGGTGATCTTTTGGATGGCAGCCTGCTGGTCTTGAGCCATGGCTTTATACTTAGCTTCGTAGTGTTCAGACTTGGCGGTGGCGATTGCTGCTTGATCCGTGATGGTAGCTTCAGCCTTCTTTAGTTTGCTTTCTAGCATGACATTTAAACCACATGTGTCCTCATAAAGGAATACCAGGCGTTCAAGGCCCTGCAAGGTAAAGAAATAGGTGTTGTTCTAAATGTACATTTCTATTTAGCATATGATGCGGGATACGAGTCAGGATACTAACCTGGTTAAGGAAGCCGGTCATGAATTTGCTGGATTCTATAAACCCGTGGTTCTCAAATGGAAACACGTAAGGTGTAGCGGGAGGTTCAACTTATTTTCTCTTTCGGGAAGTAGAAGCCCGGGTTCGGGATGCCGGAGGAGCTTTGGGAGCGGTGGTGGTCTTCGAGCTGGTAGGCTTCGGTGTGACGGATGACTTTGGATTGGATTCTTGCTTGGTAAGCGCGAGGCTAGAGTAGCTATCCAACTCGTCGAGTTGGAAGCCTTCGAGGTTAGTAACTGGCACTGCACAAGGGAAGATGTTTTAGACTTGTTATATCTCTATACAATAAAATAATAAAAATAATTCCTGAAAATATGCTTACCAGACATGTTGGAACTCGATCTTTGACTTGAGCTTGTGAGTAGCAGGTTAAAGGTTCTTTCACCCTCTGGAAGCTTGTAGATCTCTTTTATTCTTCCTTTCGATTCAGCACTAGGGGGAGCTAGTTCTTTAAAGTTTGCTGCAAGAAAAGAAATAAACACATCAGGATGTCGGTTCAGGATGGAGGTTCGGGATATGATTGGGGATATTCCTAAAACCCTAAATCCTACCGGAAGTCAACCATCTTTTAGGAAGGTCGAAACCCTTATCAATGGAGTCTCTTTTCACAAAAAAGAATTTTCTTGTCCACTTATCCTCATTCTTGGTAGCCTTGAGGATGAGAAGGTCTTTGGAAATAGAGAATAGAAGGAATCGGCTGTAACCATGAGATCTTAAACGGTAAGCCATCGGCAAATCCTCGATGCACAGGTCGGGCATGTGACGAGCCTTAATTCCTTCCAAGGTGACTAATACGCGCCAAACCATGGGCATGATTTGGGCAAAGCTAAGGCCGGTAAGTTCGAAAAAACGAGAAATAAAAGGTGAAAACGGGTATTGGAGTCCTATGGAGAAAGGATAGGCAAAAAAGCAGACCCATTCGTCGGAACAAAAGTCCGATCGGACCTCTCGGTCGAATGGACGGAAGATTGTCCCGGCGGGAAAGGCACCGGAAGCTCGTAGGGCCGCGATATCGGAATTGTCGAAAGAACACACTTCTTTTGAAGGTTTCTTAAGCAAATTTTGTTTATGGAAGGGGGAAACAGAGTCCGCCATTTGTGATCTGGTGCGGGTCGCCATGAAGGATCACAATCGGAAAAGGAGATGTAAACAAGGAAAATAGAAAAGAGAGAGAGAAAGTACCTGATATTCGGTTGAAGATAAAGATAACCATAATGAGAAGTCCCTCGGTTAATATAGGCTGAATGTAGGGGGTAAAGAGTAAATAACGCTTTGGAAGTTGCACCACTGTCATTTCAAGGGTCTAGTCGTATTGATTGCCTTAAGTTACGGGATAAAACTTTTAAAATATATCCGTTGGATTGGTATACCAACCGATATATTTTGGGGACAATTGTTATGGGTCATTTTCTAAGCATACATATCTTGACCAATATCCTGCTTTTATTGTTTATTTGTGACCAGGATGCTGGACGAGGATATTGCTAACATCTTGGGCGATATCCTGAGGTTGATCGAATTAATCATGTGCAGGTTAAAGACTGGGACTTGCCAACGGTCAAATGGACTTCATCTCCTCAAGACTCGGGCGTATTTTTAATGGGAGAGACGTTGAACCCGAAAGGCTTGGTCTACAACGTTCGACTGAGGAATATTCGCTGGATCCCGATTATTTAGGATAGTTTGTTACATTTGTTTTACTATAAATAGATGGGGGCGGATCAGATTAAGGCACGACGCAACTTTCACACACTCTCAAACACTTTTACTTTCTATCTTTCAACATTCACTACACACAAACACTTGTAATCGAATTACATTGTAACACCTAGTTGATCCGCACCACATCCTGCACTGTATCCTGATATTTGAAGCAATAGAAGAACAAGGCAGCTGCGATTGTCAGCTCCCGAGGTTTTGTGCCGGCGATCTAGATTGATCAAGGGCTTTCCTCGTACATCACGTGTCAACCTTTACTTTTCTGCTCATTGTTTGATCATAGATACAGCTCTATATCTTGAGCCGTATCCTGAAACTGTTTTTATAGCTAACTTGGTTAACATATTTCCCACACATAATTTTAGCACACTACCTCACTTAACTAATTTGATCACTAAATTGCTTCGGTAATTTTTGACCAAAACAAAATATAACTTATTAAATTAAATATTTTTACTGATCATTTCAGACCTGAACCTCAGATTAATATTTAACCTCTTTTATAACCTTTAAAATGACCAAAATACCCCTACGGGGCTTAATTTGACTTTAAATCAGTTTTGGGCATAATGGAAGGTATCCTACTGATATCATAACATATTTTAAGCGTATTAACTTAGGAAACCTGTTCATGACTCATTTGGTCACCCGTTATGCATTTTTCGCGTTCGGTACGGTTTATGTAACTAGTTTGCATAAATTAACCGAAACGGGTCAAACTTTATCATTTTCACCTCAAAATCCAGAATGTGTTTAGTTTACCCATATTATACAAGTCTTCAAACTTGTCGGGACCAAATCACATTCTAATCCGGTCTTCGCTTAATCTTGCGTTTTGAACCGTATACCTTTCTTTAAAACTAACCGGTCTAAGTTTAAACTTAAGTAAGACCCGTTAGGAATCTAATAGGTTATTAAAAACTTCGTTCCAGATTTAGGAGCCCAGTAAAAGATACTTGCACTTGCTGATTTGTACGGCTGGGATAAATTATATAATTTGCTCAGGTAAATACTTTTAACTTATTTTCCGTTATACGGGCTTGGGATACAGTATTATAATAATACCGCTTGGTCGGGTGTGTAGTTATTTAAATCGAATTGTGATTAATATATTTACATAACCCGTTTTAATCTGTTTTGTTTGGTATTTGGCCTTTGGGGGGTTAATGACCATGTCCTGGATATCCTCGGCTCATTCATTGAAATGGCCACGATTTAAGCATGGGGTGTAGGCATACACCTGACAGTTGCGTATGTATAAATGGTAATCCACAATAAGGAATTCTCCTTGTGGGGATTATACCTGTGGTGTGTCAGTTAATCTTGTCCGGCTCTTCTAACCGGCCCAGACGGACGACAAACATATAAATCTGTATACAAGATTATTTTTAAAATAATTGTCCCAAGTTATAAAAGATATTTTGTGCCTTGTGCATTCAAATTAAATTTCTTAAACATTTTTAAAATGAGTCGGTTAATTGTATTTACCAGTAAAAACTGACGTATTTTCCCAAAAAAGGTTAAGTGCAGGTACTAGGCGAAATAGGCTAGCTACTCCTAGCATCAATAAAGAGTCTTGCAAGCTTAGATGTTTATAAATCTGCTGAATAATGTTTCTTTTACTTTGATCCGCCTGTGGATCCTTTATAACCGTTTTTGTAATAAATGATATTACTTTCATTCGGTTTGTAATGATTTTATCTTTCGACTTCCGCTGTGTATATAAACTGTGATAAATTGTCTATGATGATATCAACTACGTCACGATACTCCCCACCGGGCCCACCGGTAATACGTGGAAATATCGGGGTGTGACATTTTAACCCAGGCATAACCTCTAGATTTTACCTCCCCTATGATATCTTGCGGGCTACATCTTTTCTGATTAAAGACCACATCATTCCTTTCTTTCCATATGCACCAGCATGCTATCAAAGCCAACCCGTAAATGATCTTTTCCTCCTTCTTGTTGCATTTAATGAATTTATGGATTTCTAAGATGTCTTTGTACTAAAAAAAGTAAAGAGACGGAATGTTGCACCACCCTCTGAAAGCCGCACACACCCTCAAAACAATCGAGCACGCAGTGAACAAGTGCTCCACCGATTCCTCGACCTCATCGCAAAAAGGGCACACATCCAATGTAATGGCCACGTTCCTTCTTCTTAAATTTATTCTAGTAGGGAGCCTGTCCAGATTTCCTCTCCAGTTCATGATGTTGCATTTTATAGGCACCCATTTACACCAGACGAAATTTGTAGGGTGGCAATTACCCTTATCCGCTAGCATAGCCAATTTGTCCGTCTTTACCGAGAAACCGTTATTACTATCGCCACTCCAATACCAAGCGTCCTTATCTTTGGAAAAATTCAACAAGCTGAGCGTCTCGCAACACTCCTTCCATTCCTTAAGCTCCTCTTCTGACCCAGGCTGTCTAGACCACTGCCAATTGAAAGCTCCACTTCCACTGTCTATTTCCATTCTCTCTGCAACCCTGCAAGATTTAAACAATTCCAAACCAAATAACTGAGGCCACCTCTCCCCGAAGGGGAGGTCACCCACCCACGTGTCAATCTAAAAACGAATATCGACCCCATTCCCCACTTTACCCATGATAAGGCAATTTAAACCCTTCCCATTTAGCTTGATTTTGGATATCAAATTAACAATGTTTTTCCAACAACCCGGTATATTTTTGTTAAGAGGAAGGAAGCTCCTTTGGTTATACTTACCATGACACGCTTCCACTACTTTACACCAAATATTATGGTTATCCACCATGTATCTCCACCCCCATTTAACCATAAGGGCATCATTGACCTCTTTAAGCCTGCTTATACCCAGCCCACCTTTTGTCTTGGACCAAGTAACCCAATCCCAAGCCACCCAATTCATTTTAGGATTATTTCCGGAGCCAGCCCAAAGGAATTTTCTCATTTTGGCTTCGAGGGACTTAACGACCCCCGTCGGGGCCTTATATAAAGAAAAATAATAAATAGACAGGCTTTCTAGCACGTAATTGATCAAAGTAAGCCTACCCCCTATCGATAAAGCTTTAGCTTTCCACCCCGACAATCTTTTATCAAAAATCTCCAAAACTGGATTCCAGTTGTTGATTCTATTCATATTTGATCCCACCAGAATCCCCAAGTATGTCAGCGGGATAGAATCCGGTTTTGTCACACCCCGAAATATCAGAGCATTGGCGTGACTGGACTGGTATCTTCATTGCACAGCGGAAGCAAATATAGCTAAGACTTCTAGAAAATGAGAACGCCCACTAAGTACTCGACTCCACAATGGTTCTCCTATTCCAACCGTGCCATGACTTTGAAAAGTAACCTGAGAAAGAAACATGCGAAAAATCAACATTAAGTTGAGCGAGTTCATAGTTTGTTTGTAAAAGATTTGAAATAAATCTTTTGAATAACCGGTTTGTGAAATAATATTGAGAAAACGAATTTAGAAATCATTTTATTCCCAAGTTACATGGAAACTTTGTATTTGTAACGCATTATGTTCGTAAAACCATGTATTTGTAAATTCTCGTATTTGTAATGTTCGTATAACCGTCAATGCCCACCCTGACTTTGACTCCACGCCCGCATAAATCCTATGCTATGATTTTGTATAAAACATGGTATTTAATTTGTATAAATCAAGTATTTCTGTAAGTATGTATGTAAAACTTTTAAAAATATGTCTGTAAGTATGAAAATCCCTGGTATGTAGCAATAAGGAAAAAGAGATCACCAATGGGTTGCAAAGCCACTGGTATGTGTGAAAAGGTGCAGGAAGACTCAAACCTGCAAATTTGTTACCGGGCTTCGGCTGTAGGACACAGTCACCTCTATGGGCCGCCCCGGCCTCACGGGTGTGGGCTCGCTACACCCAAATAGATCTATCACTCTTGTGTCCCTCGGTCCTAACAATGAGGATTGATGGCCTTAAGTGTTGTGCCCACCCCTCACATGATCTTGTAGTAAAAACCCTCCCTAAGCTAACCATACCATGTATATAAATGTCTGTAATAATTCTAACATGTATTTTACCCCAGCCTCTAAGACTGAACCTCCCCAGCCTCTAAGGCTGAACCTCCCCAGCCTCTAAGGCCAACTCCCTAGTCTCTATATATTATCACCAGACGACCCGTCCCTAGTTATGAAAATCATTCACATTTCGATAATACGCATTTGTTTTGTAAAAACCGGTATGTTTAGTATAAACCTTTCGTAAATCATTTGAGTTCCTCGAAATCCATTCGTAATATGATTTAGAAATGCGAGTTTTGCGTTCGTTTAAAAGTTTTGTATATTCTTGCAAAACGTGCTTTGTCTAAAAATATGCAGTCTTTGTTTATCGAAAACTTTGTATGTTTCTGAAAATCGTGCATGTCCTTCCACCCCGAAAACATTTACAAAAAAAATGTAAAACCGTAAAAAGGTGGGGTTATGAACTCACCCGAATTGCCTTGTGCAAAGCTAGCTATATACGACTTTGTGATGTCATTTCCAAGACTTGACTTGCTAGCGTGCATTCTACAATATTCCTAACACAGAATATCTTATAAGTTTCTAAATAAAAGCGGTAACTAGTCTACGTGTCACCGAGCTCTACCGAATCGTTAGTCGAACGATTCAACAGTAAGTAGTTAACTTATCGGAAATGATTAAGTCATATTTGATAAGTATCGTTTTATTGTCGATAATAACCAATAAGTCTTGAAAATACTTGATTCCCGAGATATTAGAAATAAATAAATATTTATATCACAACATATAAATATATTATTAAGATCGCTTGTCGTCCCGAGAAGTCGTACGTGTATAGAGGAATATTTATACGAAAATAATATATGACAAACTCGTATTATATATCGCGTTTCGTATGATCTTTGTCAAAATATCCGTATATGCCGTTTAGGCGTATAAAATAAATATGAAAAGTTATATTTATTTTATAAAAGAATCGTCGAGTTGTTATGTTTGAAAATAAATATATAAACCATATTTATTTTTATAAAGGGTCTTCGTTTGATATCCGAAATAAATATATAAATTATATTTATTTATAAAAGGATTTGTTTGAAATAAATATATAAACTATATTTATTTAGAAAAGAATCCGAATTGTTCGTTGTTTGGAAATAAATATAACTGAATATATTTATTTTATAAAACCATCAAGTTTTGTTATTTTGTAAAGCGGTTTGTCGAAATGTTATAAACATGCTTTGTAGGTTATGTAATGTCGTCGAAAGTAAGTATATATTTGTATTTGTTTTCATAGAAGGTTGTTTGGATCAGATAGTTTCGTTTTATAATAAAACGCGTTTTAGTTTTACGGATTTTCTCGAAAAACGAGCAAAGTTTCCTCTGTTTTTGGACGCCCCCGACAACTAAAGTGTCGTTATTTGTCAAAATTCAATCAAGATTCAAATAATATATATCAAGTTCGCCCAATTTTTCATAAAACGTAAACTATAATCATGTCGGTTCAAGCTCGTTAGCACGTATTATTAAAATATGGAATAGTTAACAATATAATCGCGACTTAAACTTTTACCATCTTCTAGTGTCGAACGCCGACGAGGTTGACTGAGTTGACCGGGTCAACTGAGCTAACCAGCTGAGTTGACCGAGTTGACTCAGCGAGTTTGACCAGGTTTGACTCGGTTTGACCGAGTTGACTCGAACTGCTTCAAAATCTGATCCGAAACGACTGTCTCGAACCAACTGTTGACCTGAACCTGCTGACCCGAACACTGAGTCGACTCGGTTTGACCGAGTCAAACCGAACCGAGTCGTCTGACCGCGAACCGAACTCGACTGAAACCCGGGACTTGAGAACCTGCTGAGCCTAAACATAAGACGTGACCCGAACCATCACCACTGCCGTCGGCCGGCCCCACCACCGCCGGCGGCGGCTCTCTGCCGTCACCGGATCCCCACCAAACCCGACGCCACCACCTGAAACGAACACAACCGCAACCAAAACTCATCTACAACGAGCCAAGACTGAACCAAACCGAACACCCGAAAAGAAAATAAGGAAAACGAAATAAGAATCGGTCGGGACACTCACCGGAATTTCGCCGGAAGATAAAAACTCTCGAAACTTTGCAGAAATACTCCAAGGGCCCCGATCTAAGCATGCACGGAAGAAAAAGTTCAAAACGTGATCGCCAGAATCTTGACCGGAACTTCGCCGGAGTTGCGCGTGAGCCCAAACGACTCAGAATCTCCAAAAACGGACACCGCCATCGTGTCGGGAGTGTTTGGTTTAGTGGGGGTAAGGTGTCAGATCGGAAAAAGCTTGCCGGAAAACATCACCGCTGCCGCCGCTGATCCACCGTCGCCGGCATCGTCGTCGGGACTCCTTGCCGGACTTGATGCCGGACTGCTCTAGAGAGAGAGAGAGAGAGAGAGAGAGTTGAGAGCATTTCTAAGTTACTGAGAGAGAGAGTTGGTGACAAATGAGAGAATTTTGGGCTTAAGACTCTTTAAATAGTGAGATTTTGTGGGCTTGGGCCCAAGGCCCACAAGCCTGTTTCTAGCATTTCGAATGGCCCGATCTCGTTTTTTAAGCCCGTTTTCGCACCCGAACATCATGGAATTATCGTAGAGCAAAATTTTATTACTAAAATACGTAAATTAGGGCCAGTAGTCGATGTTTGCGTGTTCGTTCGTCGGTTGCGTAGAAATCGCGTAAAATGCCTCGTTTGCCGTTTCTGATCTGTTTTTCGATCCGGTTTCTACTGTAATCACTAAAATTTATTATGGAGCATAATATAGCGTCATATGTAGGTTCTGAAGATGACAGGCGTCTCTGTCACTTCCATTTCGTTGCCGATGCGTTTCCCACCATCGCGTTTTTAGTTTACGTTGTATTTGTGTCGCACGGAAGCCCTAATAAATTCACAAAATAAATTTCATAAGCATAAAATATTCGAGGAAAAATCCGTATGTGTCAACGTTGTCAGTATTTTGTACGGTATTAGTTCGTTGTCGCGTAATATTCAGCAGATTTCCCGTAAATCACCACACGCGCACTGTATTATCAAATAAACGTTCCTGGGCTCTCCAAGGGCCTAGTTAAGTTAATTTGCGCTGTAAACACTATTTATTATCGCGTTAATCACCTGTTAATCACGTACTTAAGAGCCGTAAATCACCGGTTGTCATAGGTTTACACCCAATCACCTTAGCCATATCAGACACCGCCCCACTAACAACCCCCAACCTGTATATATTAGATTTTTGAAGATTTATTTTTAATCCTGAACATAAATAGAAAATTCTCAAACATCTCGCTACATTCTTTAAATTTACCTTATCCCACTCCCCCATCATAAGGGCATCATCAGCATAAAAAAGGTGAGAGATTACCGGACCGTTATTGGGAGTTTGAATACCTTTGAGAAAACCTTCCATCCTAGCTTTGCACAAAATGCTGGACAGAGCTTTCATAACCAGCAGGAACAGAAATGGGGAAAGGGGGTCGCCCTGTCTGACCCCTTTGGAACAGTTAAATTCAAAAGTAGGGGATCCATTTACAAGAACCGAGGATCTAGCCGAAACTAGGATCCCTTTAATCCATTTACACCATAAATCTGGAAATCCCATTTGCCTCTTAATGTCCAAAAGAAAGCTCCAACAAACATTATCATAAGCCTTTTCAAAATCAATTTTTAACAGAAAAACCTTTTTATTGTATTTTTTTAATCCAAGCCATGAGTTCATTTAGCATTAAAGGACTGTCAAGAATGTACCTCCCCTTTAGAAAAGCCATTTGATTCTCCGAAATGATAGTCCCAATAACCATCTTAAGACGATTAGCCAAAACCTTGGAAATAGTTTTGCTAGTCACCCCAATCAGATTGATTGGTCTATACTGTCACACCCCAATCGATGGCGAAAACATCGGGATGAGACGAAATAGAATGCAAGAGACTTCATAACGCTATGTGACAATATTATTTAAATTCAAATTTCATAACTTTCTAAAATGTCATACAAGAATCAAGTATGAACAACATTGTTTCAAACATATAATACAAAATATATTAATCTAAGTGTGTTTCTAAGTCCACTTAAGTCTTGTTTCTTCACTTAGCATTATCTTGTCTATCGAACCTGCAACATGTATTAAAATAGAGTTCAATGCAAAAGCAAAGGCGAGTATACAAGTTTTGATACATAGCATAAAAATGGTTTTAAAATAGTCTAAGGCTCGTATCCAACATGAATCACAATATGCAAGTTACTAGTATGTCGTAACGGTGTCAAGTATATGTTCAAACCCAAGAATCCAATGCGTTAAAATAGCCTATCCCAATAGTTTAACGGGAGGTAAAATAGTTTAACTTAACAATACCCCAAGTCTCGTGGGCGGTGCATTACCCCTATAGTGCTATAATTGTTAAGGTAGGCTTGTACGAAGTTAATGAGCATATAGACACAAAAGTTTAACATCACATACGAGATTAACAAGCATCATATAGTTTCATGTTCGAATATGGATAAAGAGTGATTCAAATTGTTTCAAAGTTTAGTGAGTTTAATATAGAATACATGTTGCACCTAAAGTGTTTAAAAGTAAAAATGGGCTCGAGTATACTCACAAAGTTGCATATGCTTTCCGATTATCCATTGTGACGAAGTTGTTGAGACTAGAAGTTTGATTATGTTCAATTCGGAATTCTAAGGGATGATTACATTAGGGTTTACAGGTTTGAAGTTTATGGACATGAAACTAGACATATGAAAATAATCATCCATCACTTATGATGTTTAGATGATATACTTACTAACTTGACAATGTCCACTTGTTCATCATCAAGAGTTCGGTTTGTTTGAATATTACATAAGTAGTACATAGGGTATAATATATCATATATGTCAAGCATGAGGTAGAAGATTAAAGTCTTCATTTAGGCACCTCTAAGTATCATGGAATTCATACATGAGGTAGGAAGGACAAAGCTCCCATTTAAGTACCTCCATTGTTCACCACTACACTTGTTGTTATGAACAACAAGGAGGGTCATGAACTTACAAGAATAATGGAATACAACAACTAATCTAAGAGAAAACATCAAGAAGTGAGTGGATTTTTATGAAAGATAGCCCAAGCTAGTCTAACAATCACACATTCATCAAGCTTCAAGCTTGAACACTTCTTTTGGGTAAAAACCCTAACTAAAACAGAATATTTGTGAGGTTTTATCCTCTGATTTAACATTTCTCAGTCTTGTTTTTAAGCCCAACTAACAATTCGATCGATTATGAGCATTAGGACATAGGTTTGAGATGAGATTAACTCAAGTTTACTAAGTTTAGCAAAGTTTTAGATGAAAACAGAAAAATCAGTCAACTTTGGAGCCTTTTTGGTGACGTTCCAGGGCCTGGTTTTCCATGGAAAACCAATGGAAACGTAGCTAAGGTCAAACCAAAGAAGTACGAAAAAGAATGAAGTGAAACGGATAAGAAACGAGTGAGTTATGCTCACTTTAGTGAAGGTTGAACAATCTGTTCGAACTTGGATTATTCAGCTGATTATAGGAGGATTTAGGAGAGTTTGGAGTGATTAGAAAAGTGTAAGAAGCTTGGATTATGTGTGGTATTTATAGGGAAGGTTTGGTTAGTTGTTAGGTGAGTATTCAATGTTAAAAATTAGAGATAATTGCATATATCCCCTTATAAACCTCCTTAATTGCATATTTACCCAATTTAAAATTAAAATTGCATATATCCCCTCCCTTATTAAAATTCCATTTAATGACAATGATACCCTTAGAATTTCAAAAGACCCTATAAAAAATCTGCAGTGAAACAGAGCCAATCTTCTAGGTTCAAAGATATGCTACAAACATGATTCCGGCAATCCAGGTTCATCAGTCGGCGATTCCAGGTGCAATGCAATTCCGGCGAGCACCTTATCAATCGGCTATTCCAGGTGCATACATATCTCTTTTTTTTCAGGTTTGGGTTTTGTTATGGTGTTGATATCTTATCTGTTGTTTGGATTGGATGAGAAATATAGGTTGTAATAGAAGAAACAAGAATATATAATATGAATTAGTTTTGAAAACAATTGCTGTGAAAGGTGTTCGTTCTACAATCATGCTTTTGAAAAAGAATGATTATCAATGTTGAAGATGGATATTTATATTTTGGAAATTTTGGCCTATGTTGCCTAGTCGGTGAAATGGAACAATTCCATCTATTGTTATGCAAACTTCATTTTCTAAGATTATAGTTGTTATATTCTTTCAATTTGAGATACAGTGGATTGTTGAATTTAGCTGATTAACTTTTGAGTTCTTATATGAATGAATGAATTTATTTAAATTCCTGTAATACCTGCTCAATGCTCATAGATAGCGTCTAACTTGTCTTCAAAATGGGTAGATAAAAAAATGGGAAATCTTAAAGATTTAGCAAAATAAGGGCAAAATAGTCATTTTATATTATATGTTTTCTTAAAATAAACCAAAACAGGTAAATTTGCAATATTGTTCAATAAGGGAGGGGATATATGCAATTTTGATTTTTGGTTGGGTAAATACGCAATTGATGAGTTTTATAGGGGGATATATGCAATTGACCCTAAAAATTAAGTTTAAATCAATAAAAACATGAAAAGGCGCTTAAAAACGAGCTGGTAACGAGTCTGATCATATTTGCGTGCTGGGTGGGCTTGGCGGGCCGCGGAGACCGGACTGGGCCTGGTAGCGGGCCGCCTGGACTCGTTTGAGCGAGTGCTTAAATGATTAAAAGGTGTGGGTTTGTTTGATGTCAAGGGCCAGCTCAGCTGGTTGATGCGCGTGTGTGTGAGGGTACCGACCCGGGTTCGAGTCCCGTGGTCTGGATCCTTTTTATTCTTTTTTTTGTTTTATTATACTTTTAAAAAATTACACAACCAGTCCCTGCAACTTTTATACTTTCAGAATTTGCATAATTCACCCCCAAACTTTAAGTGAATCAAGTTATGTTATCTTTAATATAGTTTACTAACTTTAATGTCTAACGAGACTAACCAGATATCATAAAATAAACTTCTTTTTTTATAGTAAAATTGATTAATTTAATTAATTAAATAAAACAAGATAAATAACCATCTTTATAAACGAGCTTAAATTAGGATAAAAATCTTTAAACGATTACTCATTTCACGAAACTTCTGAATCTCATTATTTTAAGAGTTTTAACTAGTTTAACGAGTATCAAGTGTCGATAAATAAAGAATCAATAATCCTTGAATAATATAACGTTTAAGTGTGAAATTTCGTTGTGATTTAAGTCTCGGATTCTACAAAGATTACATTGAAACAACGATTGCAAGAACACAAAATTTCCAAAGATAGAATTTCTAGCAAGGGTTTCCAAATATAGAAAGTATGATAACGCAGGGCGTTACAGTCTCCCCTCCTTTAGGAAATTTCATCCCAAAATTTATTCAAAAGGAAGACTTGAAAGCATTTTTGGTAAAAGGCGAAAATTGAGACTTGGAAATTTTGAAATGTTTAAAAAGTGTGGAATTTTGGAGAAATGCAAAATAGGTTTGTGGGAGAATTTGTTTGGCTAAAAGTGTTTTGAGGCATAAGCATGAGTGAAACGTGTATAGGTAAAACGAGTTAAACAAGTTTTTGAATAACTAAATTTGGAGTTGATTAAAAAGCGTATCGTATTCCCGAAGGAGATCTTTGTATCAAAACGGTTTGTATTTGATGAAAGTGGGGTAGTTTGCGTAGAAAGTTTTGAGGATAATATAAAATCACACATTTGTAAAAATTGTTTATTAAGAGGGACGAGAAGGTTGGGTACTTTAAATAGAGTGATATCGGTCTACTAAGTATGTTTACACAAGAGTAAAGAATAGGAAGATGGTTTTAAAGGTAAGGAGGTAAGTTAGGATTCAAACGTTTAAACTGATTTATTGTAAACGAGGTTCGTATAAATGACAGAGAATAATGGAGAGTAATATGAGTATAGAAGTGAACGATTGACTCTTAAAGAATGCAAGTATAAGAATGGCATAAATATTGGATAGATGAAAGCAGCATGCTAAGAATAAAGTCTCGTCGTGGATAATCGAATATAGCGCTTTCGTGAGTTGTTTAAAGTTTGAATTAGGTCCAAAAGGTCTGCAAAACACTGAATTTCTCATGGCACATTTTACGAAAGTTTGGTAACATGGTGAAAAAACTTATATATAGGAAGTACCAGCAGCGTATCCACCATGTTTTGACCATATTTCGTCCGTCTCGTATTCGGTGTCATGTTACGTTCCGTGTCTTACCATACGCAGTAGCACACTCTATGGTTCTCATACGTCCATTACTATAATCCCGTGTGCACCCGCGATTATACCAATCGTCGTATGATCCGCATAGCTTGTACTAGTTACGTATGAATCAAGGTATACATAAATTTTGAAAATAAGATTGTGTGCATATGAAAGTGTAATATATAAGCATGTTCGCGTTCCAAATAGTATAAGACCAACGTAAGCGAATCCCTAGGGTTTCGCTAACGTACAAGTACGAATGTATAAATTTTGAGTAAAAAGCATAAGCATAGTATAAGTTTGAATATGAACACGCATGCGAGCATAAACACAAAACACGTGACAAGAGTATGAGCACAAGCTTAATGTATATGAAAAGTGAATATAAATGTGAGTAAAAATTTGAGCATAAACGAATGAATGTGAGTATGAACATAAATCGTATAAATGAGGGCATACATATGAGTATGAATATAACATAAATTGTATAAATGCGAGTATAGTTATGAATATAAGTGTAAACACGATTGTGTTTGTGTGAATAAAATGTATGGGTGTGAATATAAGTTTAAGCATAGTTGAATAAGTATGAGTATAAGTAGGATGTATGAGTGTAAACATGAATATGTATTAGTGTAAACGTAATTTTATAAATGTGAGTGTAAGTATAATGGTATTAGTATGAATATAAACTTGGGCATAAGTATAATGTAAACATATAATTTGTGAACACGAGTATAATATAGAGTGTATGAATATGGATATGATTACGAAAATAAACATAAATGTGTAAGTATAAATATAAGTGTAGACATAAGATGTATAAATACGAATATAGATATGAGCATAGGAAATAATGATTTTGTATGTGGTGATAATCGTAATATACAAATTTAAGCACGTGAAAGGCCAAGAAGTTTTGAGTATGAAAACAAAATGAGTGGTAGATGTGAAATTGTCGTGAGATATAAATTAAAACACGTAAAATGATATACATATATAGTTGTTTGAGCAAAAGCGTGAAGCTAAAATAGATTGAGTTGACATGAAGAATAAAATTTAGTTTGTAAATGTAAAGGGAGTATAAAACATCTATTGATTTGAATGGAAATGCTACTATGGTTTTAAAAGAATTTACATAAGTTGAAAATTTGTCGGTCCTTAGGAAGTTCCTTGCTCACGTGTTTTGAATTTAATTGACGTATCGAGTGAGGTTTTGAAAAGTTCTAGGGATTAACAAGTCGCATTGTCACACCCCGACCGCGTAAAACAACAAACCGCGATGGAAACGTCGGGGTGTGTCGTAACAGAATCATTGTTTCACAACACATGGTGATTAAAGATTTGTTTTACACCATTAATGAACTCATTGTCTTAATACAAACCAGATAAATATAAATAATTGTCTTTCAAGTTTTAAAGTCACTAAGGCACGGGTCTGTTGGTGCATGTTTGTGACAACATCTTAGATTTGGTCTTTGGATATCTTGTAATTAGTTAAACGATAAACAGTTAGCGGGTTTAGCTTTGTAATAGTGAGTTGTAATGTTTGGGCTAAACAAAACCCATACTTATGGGGATGTGGGGCGAATTGGGCTTGTCCAATTCGCAGTCCATGATGTTTAACTAAGCCCAAGTAGTAACCTTGTGTTATATAAACAAGGTTAGGCTTTAGGGTTTAGGTTAATCAGTTAATCAGTTAATCAGCCAGAACATTGTGAGAGAGCAATTTCGTGATAGCATCTAGGGCTTGGACGAAATTGAGAGTTGTGAGGGTTTAGATTGATTGTAATTCAGTTTGATTGATAATCAATAGTAAACCCGGATTGAAAGTGTCTTGCTGTTTCTGTTCTTCTACTTGTTTCTGTGATATTCTGATCAAGAGGATTCCACACTCTTGATTGGAAAGACAATTCTGTGAAAGATCCATACGAATAGGGGACCTACAATTGGTATCAGAGCATTAGGCTCTTGAAGGCTCGGTTCAGAATTGTTCTTGGAGAAACAGGAAGTTGGTTAAAATTTTTGAAATTTTTTAAACCTGAAATTAGGGTTTCGAAGTTTTCTTGAGTTTTGATAATTTTCAGCGAATTTGTTTGTGTTTTGATCAATCTGTGTGCTTGATTTGGCTGATTTACAGGTTTTCAGGATTGTTTTGGCTGTTTGGTTGAGAAATTCGGCTGGACATATTTGAAGATTCGAAGATTGTTCTTCGTGTTCTTCATAATTTTCGAAAAATTGGACTGATTTTGGTGTTTTGATTTTGCAGGAACTGTTTAAGGATTCTGGAAAATCATCAAAATTTTCGAAAAGATTAAGTTTCCAAATTTACTGGGTGGCGAAATTGACTGTACTGGCGAATTTGACTGATCTGCGAATTTAACCAGCATAGTTATCGGCGAAGTTAAATCCAAAGGCGACTTTGGTAACCGGATAATTTTCCTTAGCGAAATTATTACGGTTTTCGGCGACGTTACAGGTCGTCGTAATCGCGAACGTTGACCAGCGAATTTGAACAAATAACTGACCAGCGAATTTAGCTGCTAACCAGCGAAATTAACTCAGAACCAGCGAATTTAAGAGAGGAATTAAGTGGTGGAACTTTGTTTGGCAAGCGTCGATAAAATTTCACAGTTTTGCAAATAGAAATTGATCCGTAGCTCGTTAGACAGAACCGTTTGGACCGTTGAATTCCTTGGATTTTTAGGGTAAAAAAATAAAAAAAATGTCGAACATGACAAAATCCCGAATACGGTTTTTGACATTATATATCATTGGATTTGTCTTTTCGAGACGATTCTAAAGGTGTAATTTGGTAACCACTGTTTTCGGAGATATTGTGTACGGTTTTACCAGTCTGTTTGCGTTAAAATGTCGAACATGACAAAATTGAATGCACCTAAGATGATGAAGGTGGAGAATTATCATACATGGAAGGACAGCTTCAAATCCTTCATTGAATCTCAAGATGCACGTATGTGGATATGTATTGAAGATGGGTACATAAACCCTACACATGATTATGAGGGCAGACAACGTCGAACAGACTATGCGAACATGAAAGAGGATGACAAAAAGATGTATGACGCAGAAAAGAGAGCATTGGCTGCAATTAAAATGTCTTTACCTGATAGCATCAAGCATACCTTCACAAGAAAAACAAATTCAAAGGATATGTAGGATGCATTACAAAAGCGATATCAGGGAAATGAGAGTGCCACTCAGGCATTCATGGCAGAGATAGTGTCGGTTGATGAGGCTGAAACTAGTGTGAGTGATGCTGAATCTGAAGTGAAGAATGCTGAAGCAAAAGTGGATGCTGAAGTAGAGAAAGAGAGTGAAGCTGAACAGGTTGTTGCTGATGAAAACTCAGAAGTTCATGAGAAAGAGGTACAATCTATTTCTGTGTGTTTGAGATGTCGTGAACTACAGGGTGAGGTTGCCAGGTTGACAACACAAAACCAAAGTCTGGTAAGTGAGATGTCTAACATAAAAGAAGCAAACTTTTTTGCTAAAAGAAATGAATCGTCATACTTGAAGAAGATAAAAGGTTGTGAAGCTGAAATTGAAGCTTTAACATGCAAGTTAAATGAAAAACTTCAAGTAATAGATTTAGCTCATGACATGATGGCTGAGAAAACAAAATAGATTTCTGAAAAATGCAAAGAGTTGTCAGATGCACAACTCAAAATTGTTGAACTTGAAAAGAAATTAGGTCAATTCAGAGATTCATCTTTTGTAATGAAACATATGATGGGTGGGTTAAAGAAGAGTAATGACAAGACAAGTGTGGGCTTCCAAGGCTTTAATGAAGTTCCACCTCCTCTTAGTCATGACTATTCATTCCTGCCTAGTGAAAATGAGCTAGCAGACTTTATGGCATCTACACCTAGTAGTTTCGCATCCACATCAAGTCAAGGTGATGGATCTGAGAGTGATGAGGATAAGGAAAACAATAACAGTGAACCTTTGAAAAGGAAAAATTCACCGCCTAAGAATAAAAATCAAGCTTTTGTTAAACAAATTACTTTTGTTCAAGGAAGTGACATGAAAAACGAAACCGCTGTTATTGAAAATGAATCTAATGTAGAGTTTGCTAAAAATAAGAGCATAGAAAAATCTGAAATAAAGCAAACTGAACAAGGTTCATCTAAGGGATCATCACCATCTGATAAGGGATCTACCTCAGAGACTCCAGCTAAGAAGTCTTTGAAAAGGATGTCGTGCTTCAAATGTCACATCAAGGGACATGTAGCTAGCTGCTGTCCTAACAAAAAAGGTGAAGCACAACTCAGTGAAAAACAGAGAGGGAAATTACCAGTGAAGGAAGGTGATAGTGAGGAGAAAGGCTCAAATTCTCCAAAGAAATCTGCTCCTAAGCAACCAGAGAATGTTGCTGTTGGTGTAGATAAGGCTGGAACAGGAACTCCGCAAGTTCCACGTTTTCAAAGAAATCAACCTAGATTTCAGCCTAGATCTCCATCAGGCAGATACGAGAGACCTAGAAGCAGTTCACCAAGAATGAACACTTTTAATTCTAATAATTTCAGAAGTCAAGGTCAATATCAAAATCGATACCAAAATAATGGTGGTCGAAATTTTTATAACAATGGCTTTAGAAATTATAACAATCAAGCTTCTTGGAATCAAAATTCAAGGTTTCAAAATCAAAATTTCCAAAGGTCAAATAATCCAAATACATATAGGTACCCTCAGGACCAAAGACCTAGTGGAAATCAAAAACAAATTTCATCAACAGGTCTGAGATCCAAGACTCCTGTTAGGAGTAATGGATATTGGATGGATGTTCCAGTAGTTGGTGAATTTGGACGACCCAAGACCATTAAGGCTTGGGTCCCTCAATCTAACTAATTTCTTAGTTGGTGTGTGCAGGAGCTGCTAAGGAGGATTATCAACTTATGTTGATAATGGCTGCTCTAGGCACGTGAAAGGGGATGTGAGATTGTTGATATATATATATTGTTTGATTTAAATTGAAGTTCAAAGTGCTGTTTCGACACCGAAGATAACCTGGCAGATCTTTATACTAAAGCTTTTGACAGGGCTCGCTTTGAACATTTAGTCGAACTCAACGGGATGAGGAATCCTGAATAACTGGTTTTTCATATGAATTTTTGTAAATAGTTTACTGCTTTTCTTAAAAATAAAAAATAAAATTTTTTTAAAAAAAATCAAAAACATAAAAAAAATAGAAAATTAAAAATGAGTTATCACTGTGTGAAAAAGAAGAAATGATAGTACATCAGCATGTTAGACTGTCACACTGAAAATGATATTAAATTGCTTAAGTGTGATAGCAGCTTCATTATATGATGTACCAGTAGGCAAAAAGCATGAAATAATCAATTTACCAATGTGATATAAACTTAAATGCACTGAGTATGAGTGGGGAACACATCAGTGGTGTATGGTTTAATGACCTTAAATCTTGCGTTGATAGATTGCCAAAATCTGAAGTTTTGGGTCTTTATACTGTTATTTCATCTGGGGATATCTTGGCTGTTTTTCTGTTCAGAACTAAAATTGTACATGACCTCAGGAAAGAAAGTCACTTGGAATTAGCTCATTTCTATTTGAATGTCTGTATGTTGTCCCGATACACACAATTTTGATCTGATTCTGAAATCTTCTCTGAAAAAAGTCGTGTACCTCCTCTGCTGCATCCAGATATATGCTGACCTGGAGGTGCTAGGCAACGACAGCTTCTGCTGCATCCAGATACATGCTGACCTAGCTGTACGTTGTCGCGCTATAGATCTAATACACTCGAAAGAGGCCCTCTAGTGCCCAAATGAAACCCAATAAACCTATATCAAACTGAGAAAACTCATTTGATCTGTATATTATACCATCTCTCCTAAAGATCTATTCTGTTCTCTTCTCAACCTATTCCCAGTTAAGATTTCAGAAATCTGGATTGGACTTGTGAAATATGTGGTAGGGAAGATACTTGCATGATAGAGTGTGTTGTTTATATTTCCAGGACTTGATTAGTATTTATTTGGGTGTTCAATGTTAAGAAATCAAAACATGATAAAACAGATTATATGCAGACCTAGATATTGTCAGGATATCTTAAAGGATGACATCAGTATACTCACCTACTACGATGAATCTTTGTGCATACCTTGATCGCGGGGGTACATCCTGAAGTGGGACACACTAGTATATCAGTAATAAAATTACCTTAACGTATCATATGGTAATGGTACTTGAAATGTTCATGCATTTTGTTTAAGTGGACAAACATACTGGTAATCGTCTTGGACTGCTTTTCACGAAAAATTAAATCAAGAATTATACAAGTGTGAAACAGTTTGATTATGCTGATATGATCTTCTTACCAGTGATTCTCACAAAAATAGAGTGTTTATTGCTTTTGTTATTTACTTGCTTTCAGAAAAATATAAAAATCCAAAAATAGTGTCTTTTTCTGTTTAAAATTCTTAACGTACGGAAAAATGTTATTCTTGGAGGAATTGTTACTGATAGGGGGAGACGGTGTTAGAAAGTGAGTTCAAAATTTTAAATCATGCGGGTTATAGAGTGTGTGATTAAAAGTTTTGCGTGTTGGTGATAAAGTTGAAAATGCTTAATCTGTGATACAGTTTAACTATCTCTTGAATAATAATAATTTGTTTAACTTATGTTGAAAAATTCTTATGTTTTCTCGAGATGTTTGTTTTATAGTATACAGATTGAAGCAATATGTTGCTGAGAAGTTAAAGTGATGAGTTGTTGTGAAGATGAGAGTTTGATTGGATGCATGGTAGAACCTCCTTTCTATATTGCAGACAAAGATGAAGAGTTTGAAGATTGTTTTACAAATGCTGAACTAGAGTTTACTCAAACGCTAAAGTTTTGAAGATTTGGTGATTGGATGCATCAGCTTAGGGGGAGTCTGTTGCTGACAGAGCTATTGAAGCTGAAGCTATCCAAAGACCAAAGACAATGCAAGAATACATGAAGATTGCAAGATGACTGAAGACAAAGTTATTTTATGAAGCTATTGTCAAGGGGGAGTTTGTTGGTGCATGTTTGTGACAACAGCTTAGATTTGGTCTTTGGATATCTTGTAATTAGTTAAACGATAAACAGTTAGCGGGTTTAGCTTTGTAATAGTGAGTTGTAATGTTTGGGCTAAACAAAACCCATACTTATGGGGATGTGGGGCGAATTGGGCCTGTCCAATTCGCAGTCCATGATGTTTAACTAAGCCCAAGTAGTAACCTTGTGTTATATAAACAAGGTTAGGCTTTAGGGTTTAGGTTAATCAGTTAATCAGTTAATCAGCCAGAACATTGTGAGAGAGCAATTTCGTGATAGCATCTAGGGCTTGGACGAAATTGAGAGTTGTGAGGGTTTAGATTGATTGTAATTCAGTTTGATTGATAATCAATAGTAAACCCGGATTGAAAGTGTCTTGATGTTTCTGTTCTTCTACTTGTTTCTGTGATATTCTGATCAAGAGGATTCCGCACTCTTGATTGGAAAGACAATTCTGTGAAAGATCCATACGAATAGGGGACCTACAGGGTCCATCCTATGTGTAGCATGCATCAACAATCATCACATAGTAGTACCTGAAACATATGTGAAAATAAAACGTCAGCATAAAAATGTCTGTGAGTAACATAGGTTTTGTTGA
This sequence comes from Helianthus tuberosus, assembly GCA_030545235.1. Taxonomy (NCBI): domain Eukaryota; kingdom Viridiplantae; phylum Streptophyta; class Magnoliopsida; order Asterales; family Asteraceae; genus Helianthus; species Helianthus tuberosus. Next base: position 50,865 of record JARYGA010000895.1, on the reverse strand, counting down.
TTCAGATTCATGGCTTTGGTTAACATAAGAAAAAGATTTTATGTTTACAAAAATAGCCATGAATCCTTGTAAAAGTTTTGTTTCTAAAATGCATTGTTTTGATAAAAAGTTTGTAGTATATACAAAAATATACTTTAGTTTTGAAATAGTTAAACAGATAGTATGTCAACATATACCTTGGTTACTGAAATAATAGATTTGGTAGCATATCACAAGTATACTTTAGTTTAAGAGTGAAAGCATCGGTAGTATATCAAATTATACTTTGGTTTTGTAAATAGCATCTCAAACTATGCTTTGGTTTGAAAATAGCATATCAACTATGCTTTGGTTTGAAAATAGCATATCAACTATGCTTTAGTTTGAAAATAGCATATCAACTATGCTTTGGTTTAAAAATTAGCTTATCAACTATGCTTTGGCAGTATATCAAAATATACTTTAGTTTGTGAAATAACAGAATCGGTAGTATATCAAACTATACTTTAGTAAACAGTATCACGTTGGTAGTATATCGAAATATACCTAGACCGTGATTTGGTAGTATATCAAACTATACTTTAGTAAACAATAGCATATCAATGTATGCTTAAGCAAAACAGTATCACATTGGTAGCATATCAAAATATGCCATAATAGTATACCGAAATATACTATATATCGCGATTTGGTAATACATTCAAACCTTAGTGCATCAAACTACACTTTGGAGACTATAGAAATACCACAAAGGCAATTTTATTTGGTTAAAACTTTGGTTTCTGACATTCCATACAACAGGAATGGGATGTTTAGTCCTATAGCGCTATATCGTACTACCAATCGGCTTGATCATTGTTAATGAATGTACAAGTAACAGTATAATTGAACAAATAGTTCTAACAAACTTTGGAAATCAAATAGTTCAATTCGTTAAAAGATAGTACTATGCATGTGTAATCATATAGTCGAAATCATGAAAATAGCATATCGGCACATACGTATCACCCCAAAACATTTGAAAACGTAAAAGAGGGGACTATGTACTCACTTGAGATGGCAAGTATCCTTGATTAAGTGTCCTAACAAAGCTCAAGAGATCAAGGAATCAAGTGGTACCTAGTATGGAATCACTATGTTAAATAATTGGATCCTAAATCGGGAGATTGGATAGAATGAAGTTCTATAAATCAAATGAGTATTGGAACTCATATGGCATGATTTAACAGACCTAACATTCTGATTAGAAAGTTATCCTAAGTGCTTTTGACCCGTTTCGACTCGTTAAAGTAGTTTAAGCTACTTTAACGTGTCGTTTGCGTAAAACTAAGGTTAGATGGTTATCTATGTCCTATGCTAAGTCTTACATGCCCAATTATGTTTAAATATGTTACTAAATAAGTTTAGATGTCAAAAACTTGATCACATATGCAAAATATGAATTTATGCTCAAAAAGGGCATTTTGGTCATTTTCAATGGGCATATAAACGACTTAATGGATAACTAACCAACCTAAGTGATCATAAGGTATAACCTCAGTAGGTTATTCCCTATGCAACTATGATCACTAAATAAGTTTGGTCAGATCCTAATGATCGACCAAACGGGTCGGGTTCGAAAGTCTAAGCGGTTGTCAAGACCGCTTGACTTACGACCCTAAACAAGCACTAAACTAGTAGTGACGAGTTAAACATGTCAAAACATGTTTAACTAAGTTAGAAAACTGATTTGGTATCAAAACAAAGGGTTTTGATACCCGAAAATAGTTCCATCGCAAAATGCGCATAAATACGCATTTTGACCGAAACTTTGACTCGTCACTACGCCTAGTCAACGTGGTAATCAGTAGGTATAATCGCTAAGGATTATACCAATCGTGATTACAATCACGTTGCAAAGTTCAATTGAACTTTGATTTGACCAATTGATGGTCAAAACCGAAAGTCAAACTGTTGGTTAAACTGTTTGACTTTCAGCTCTAAATGGCTGAAAATAAGAACTAAGCCATGAAAGAACACTCATAATGCTCTATGGCTGAAAGATTAGACTAAGAGAACTCAGGTAGGTGGCTCCCAAGAAGGAAATCCTCCACTTAGAGTTCAAATGATGGAAATGAGCAAAGAATGTGGAAGAAATGAGGGGTATTTATAGTTGTCGAGGTGAATCAAGATCATGCCAACTGTTTATGTAACCTCCAAGGAATAAATCTGGACCATACAAGTGTTTAGGAAAGCTAGCATGACTTGGAGAAGTGTTAACTTGGTGCCTACACAAAGGAAATTTGCAAAAGTCCTTAGGAAACAAGCTACAGGCTGAAAATGAACATTCTGTCCAGATCAAGGGCTCACGCCCCACCATAGTGAAAGACCCCAGGCGTCGCGTGACGCGAGGGCTAGGCTGAAAGTTTCAACATTTGGCAGCTATGGTCCCTGCAGCTCAAAACTTGGTTTTAACGCGTTAAACCTCCGTTAAGACATTTTCAAGGCTCTACAAGGTCATTAAAGTGTAGGGGACTCAAAACATGCTCGGAAATATCACGGATGTCGGTTCGTTTGGTCGTACGGTCACGTTGTTCGGTTAATTACGACGAAACTCGAACGGACGCGAAAACGATCCAAATTAAGCGACGAATGGTATTTTTGCATTCCGATCACAAAAATAAAATATTTTAGTGACTACAAAAATTTTTGGATGTCCGGATGTGGTCAGAACGTAAGATATGCGCGTAAATGCGAACTTACGCCGTTTTTGACGCTTTTAGTCCCTGTTTGATCAAATAAGCGTATTTTCGCATACCGAACCACTCAAAGCTTATTTCTAAGCTATGTTAAGGTTATTTATGGTATGTTTAGCTTATGATCATGTTCCAGAAGGTACGTTGCCATACAAATCAGTAGACTTTTGCGGTTTGACGCAAATAGTCCCTGTGAGCGAATAAACTTGTTTTTGCCATACCAAACCCTTCAAAACTTATTTCTAAGTTATGTAAAGGTTATTTAAGGTATGTTAAGCTTATGTCACTATTCTGGAGTGTTTTTCGCGTTAAACTGATTATGTTTGCGTAATAGTTTGCGTATAACTTTCCAGAAAGCGATTTAGAGGTCGAAATCGAACAAGAATTGATATGTATAAATGTCATTTGTAATTGTACAAATCCCGAGAATGAAACACAGGATTTTATTGGATTTGTATTTGTATGATGGTTGTAGAGGCACAGGTGTCACAGTCTCCCCTACTTTAGGAAATTTCGTCCCGAAATTTAATTTTAGAGGAAACTTGTGAAAACAGATGTGATTATTTCGATTTTGGACGAATCCTCCGTTCCCTAAGTAAAACTCTGGGCTACGTTTGGATTTCCAGTGATTTTGTTCATTGTACTCGTCTGTTGATTATAAGGATGAGTTCAGATCCAAAGATTTAAACTTCACTCCAAATAATAGATGTATGATTATTTCGAAGCTCAAGAGCGGCTTGTTAATGTCAAAGTTATGCCCTTGTTGCAACAAAATATGGAGTTTCGAACAACGGATAGAAGAATGTTTCCTATGAAGACTATTATAGGAAGCTTGTCTGTGCTCGAAATCGGAGTCAGAGAGTGTAAGATAAAATAACATTGGTCAGGGTCCAAGACTTCTAGTAATTTAAATAACGCTACGCTTGCAATGTAATAAGGAACACTTATATATAGGAAGTACCAGCGGCGTATCCACCATGCCCTTTTACATTGTTCCTGTCTCGTTATTCTTATCACTATAGGTCTTAACACATGACGAAACTTGTTGTGGTTTCTGTGCACTGAATTCCATAATTATGTATGCATCCATAATTACGTAATTCCTTGCACAGTCCGCACAGTTCATTTCATAATGTGTAGGGGAAAAAAATCAATCGAACAAACATGTAATGACTTGACTAGACCACTAAAGGATCTCTTTAACTAGATCAATGAACGATCTCTTTAACTAGATTAACACATGATCTCTTTAACTAGACCGACGTATGATCTCTTTAAATAGACCACCAAAGGGTCTTTTAACTTTGAACCAAATAATCGTTTTGAAATAGCACTTTAGAATCCAAGGGTCTGACTATTTTCATAGAAAAGCCCCTTAAGGATTTAAGATAGTACTTTGAGTATCCTTCTGAGAATCTAACATATAAAAATACGAAAGATTCTACCAGGATTTAGATAGCGAGCTTTAGAAAAACACACAATCACATAATCGTTAACTTGGTTATCAGCTCGTTCATTAACTTGTATATATTCATTTAAAGCACATCAGGAATCCAATCAAGGATTTCAATTAGTACTTTAAATATCCTCAAGAATCTAACTATGAAGATAGGAAGATCTTAATAGGATTTGGAATTTGTATGATGTAAATGTTTTGAAATCCATGTACTAGGTATGTTAGGTCAACATATGAAGTGAAGTGTTCATGAAATCAAGGTGCTAGATATGCTAAGTCAGCATATGACGCAAAAAGGGTCCTTGAAATCAATGTGCTAGGCATGTTAAGGCAACACACGATGCAAAAACGTACTTGATAATCGTATACATAGTCATATAACATGGGTCCGATTAAGGACTTATGAAAGTACCTTTAAATATCAAATCAAGGATTTGAAATGGTACTTCAAGTATCTGTTTAAGAATTTGTAACTTGTACCTTGTACTTTGTTTCTTTAAAAGGAACGAGTACTTACGATTTTCTGGGAGATCACGAGTGATCACAAAAATGAAAGAACCACATGAGTAGTTTGTCTTGCAAGGAACACGGTTCCTTGGTGTCGGTATCATAGGAGTATGCCATACATACACGCAATTGCATTTGTTTCGTAAATAAATTTGAAACAACAAATTTATTTATATGCCAACTGAATTGTTCCAAGTGTCATAGACAATAACAAGGAAAATACAAAGGTCTAATTGTTCACTGCTGCATCGTCATTTGCATTGCCTCGTTTATGTTAAATACTCATCCACGTGCTGGATTTGCATTAACAAGTTTTGGGCAATTGTTCCGATAGTGAGTAAGATCACCACAGTTGTAGCACGATCCAGGTGGATATGGTGCTTGAGCAGCAGCAGGATTTGCAGCATTTTGGTTTTGGATAGCATGACGTCATGTATTAACCAAATGTCCCAATCGCCCACAGTGGGTACATTTATGAAACGGTGTTTGATCCAGATGATGACGGTTGCATTTGTTGCATAAAGGTGCAGTACCAATATAGTTTTTCCTAGCACAAGGCTGTGCTGGCTGGTTTGGTGCAACCTGATTATTCTGAGCAACTACTGCGAAGTTTTGTGAAGCCTTACGCTTCTTCGACTTCTTGGAGGACTCAGTCTGTTTATCCTTTGGTTTTTCTTGTGTAGACTTGTCAGATGGTTTCTGGTCGCCTTTTCAGAAAAGTTTACTTTTCATGATTTGAGATTCAGGGTAGCAGATAGTTCAATGGCCTGTCTGATGGTAGTAGGGTTGCTACCAGTAACAATGTCCTGAACTGGGCCAGGGAGGCCATCGATGTACTTTTCAATCGCCTTATCCAAAGGCGTAACCATGGTAGGACATAACAGACTTAACTCCTCATAACGATCAGTGTAGGCTCGATGTTCACCGCTGTCTTGTTTAAGATCGTCAAATTCCCTTTCCAAAGCCTTGAGCTCATGACGAGGACATAATTCCTTCATCATTAGAGCTCGAAGCTCTTCCCAGGTTTGTGCCATTGCCACATCGGCACCCCTATCCCTCATTACGCCGTTCCACCATGTGAGTGCTCTTTTCTGGAATACACTCGACGCAAACTCAACTTTTCGCTCGTTTGGGCATTGTACATGACGAAACGTGCTTTCGAGACTCTCAAACCACTGTAGGAGCCTAGTAGCTCCTTCAGACCCAGTAAATGTAAGTGGCTTAGCTGAGTTGAATGTCTTATAGTTGCATTGAACATTGTTATTGTTATTGTTCGGTTGATTTATCTAGGTAATAAGGTTCGGGAGTACAACAGCGATTTGCTGAGTGATTAAGGCTGCCATGGCGGCATCCTGAGTTTGATCACGTCGAGGAGGCATTCTAAAAGAGCGAAGAAACATGAGGGAAAATGAGTAAGATGATATTGGGTAGTCAAAATTGAATGCTTGACAGAATATCGACAAGGCATGAAGATTGTGATCATTTGTTCATTACCTAAAACAAACAAACGACACTGTGACTAATCAAAGTAAATGGGTCGTATTAATGTATCACGAAGACATGCTTTAGCCTATAAGTGGACACTCACCCCAAGAGTTCCCAGGTAAGAGTGACTGGTCTGATACTGCGGATTTGTATGAACACTCTAGCCTTAGACAGAAAACTCGAGGTACAGGCATACACCCTTCCAGATTGCACGTGTTCACATTATTTAGACCCAAACTTTGATGAGATTTTGAAAATTTGGAAGGCATTAGCCAAAAAAGAATCATCCAAGGGTGGGTGATTATTTTCAAAATTGTTTTGGAATTTTGTGTTCATGTTTTGGTAATCACCTAAGGATAGGTGATGTGTATTGTTTTAAGATCTAAACACAAGATAACTTGTGTTAGGGTCCTAGGAAGGTTATAGTCTAGGTCAAAGCATTACTAATAACCTAATTCCCTATAACCATGAGCTCTGATACCAACTTTTCTGTCACACCCCGACCGCGTAAAACAACAAACCGCGGCGGAAACGTCGGGGTGTGTCATAACAGAATCATTGTTTCACAACACATGGTGATTAAAGATTTGTTTTATTCCATTAATGAACTCATTGTCTTAATACAAACTAGATAAATACAAATAATTACCTTTCATGTTTTAAAGTCACTAAGGCACGGGTCCATCCTATGTGTAGCATGCATCAACAATCATCACATAGTAGTACCTGAAACATATGTGAAAATAAAACGTCAGCATAAAAATGCCTGTGAGTAACATAGGTTTTGTTGATTCAGATTCATGGCTTTGGTTAACATAAGAAAAAGATTTTATGTTTACAAAAATAGCCATGAATCCTTGTAAAAGTTTCGTTTCTAAAATGCATTGTTTTGATAAAAAGTTTGTAGTATATACAAAAATATACTTTGGTTTTGAAATAGTTAAACAGGTAGTATATCAACATATACTTTGGTTACTGAAATAATAGATTTGGTAGCATATCACAAGTATACTTTAGTTTAAGAGTGAAAGCATCGGTAGTATATCAAATTACACTTTGGTTTTGTAAATAGCATCTCAAACTATGCTTTGGTTTGAAAATAGCATATCAACTATGCTTTGGTTTCAAAATAGCATATCATCTATGCTTTGGTTTAAAAATTAGCATATCAACTATGCTTTGGCAGTATATCAAAATATACTTTAGTTTGTGAAATAACAGAATCGGTAGTATATCAAACTATACTTTAGTAAACAGTATCACGTTGGTAGTATATCGAAATATACCTAGACCGTGATTTGGTAGTATATCAAACTATACTTTAGTAAACAATAGCATATCAAACTATGCTTTAGCAAAACAGTATCACGTTGGTAGCATATCAAAATATGCCATAATAGTATACCAAAATATACCATATATCGCGATTTGGTAATACATTCAAACCTTAGTGCATCAAACTACACTTTGGAGACTATAGAAATACCACAAAGGCAATTCTATTTGGTTAAAACTTTGGTTTCTGACATTCCATACAACCGGAATGAGATGCCTAGTCCTATAGCGCTATACCGTACTACCAATCGGCTTGATCATTGTTAATGAATGTATAAGTAACAGTATAATTGAACAAATAGTTCTAACAAACTTTGGAAATCAGTGTTTAAACAATGGATAATAGTTCAATTCGTTAAAAGATAGTACTATGCATGTGTAATCATATAGTCGAAATCATGAAAATAGCGTATCGGCACATACGTATCACCCCAAAACTTTTGAAAACATAAAAGAGGGGACTATGTACTCACTTGAGATGGCAAGTGTTTTGGTCAAAAATTACCGAAGCAATTAAGTGATCAAATTAGTTAAGTGAGGTAGTGTGCTAGAAATATATGTGAAAAATATATTTAACCAAGTTGATTGTAAAAACAGTTTGAGGATACGGCTCAGGATATAGAGCTGTATCTGTGATCAAACAATGAGCAAAAAAGTAAAGGTTGACACGTGATGTACAAGGAAAGCCCTTGATCAATCTAGATCGCCGGCACAAAACCTCGGGAGCTGACAATCGCAGCTGCCTTGTTCTTCTATTACTTCAAATATCAGGATACAGTGCAGGATGTGATGCGGATCAACTAGGTGTTACAATGTAATTCGAATACAAGTGTTTGTGTAGGGTGTTTGCAGTGAGCTAGAGAGCAAAAGTGTTCGAAAGTGTGTGTGAAAGTTGCGTGCCTTAATCTGATCCGCCCCCATCTATTTATAGTAAAAGAAATGCAACAAACTATCCTAATAAACCGGGATCCGGTGAATATTCCCCACTCGAACGTTGTAGACCTGGTCTTTCGGGTTCAACGTCTCTCACATAACAGATACGCCCGAGTCTTGAGGAGAAGAAGTCCATCTGACCGTTAGTAACCCACAGCCTCTAACCTGCACGTGGTTAATTTAGTTAACACCAGGATATCGTCCAGGATGTTAGCAATATCCTAATCCAGTATCCTGATCACAAGCAAACAACCAAAAGCAGGATATTAGTCAGGATATGTACGCTCAGAAAATGACCCATAACAATTGTCCCCAAATATATCTGTTGGTATACCAATCCAACGGATATATTTTAAAAATTATATCTTATAAATCAAGGCAATTAAAACGAAACGATGGTTGAGGTGACATTGTGCCATTTTCAATGCAATATTTACTCTTTACCCCCTATATTCAGCCTATAATTAGCTGAGATATTTCTTCTTGTTATCATTGCTCTTCAAGCGATTTTCAGGTAACCATCCTTTCTTTCATCCTCTGTTCTTTTTCCAGAGTTTCTTTTAGTTTGCTTAATACCCTTCATGGCATCACGGACAAGATCTCGTTCGGATGAACCAGTCCCAACCCTCGTGAGTCAAAACCTCATACGAGAACCGGAAAAAGAAATCTGCTGCTTCAACAATGCCGATATCGCCGCCCTCAAGAATTCCGGCGCCTTTCCCGCTGGAATAATCATTCGCCCTTTTGATCGGGAGGTCCGATCAGACGTGTCATCAGACGAGTGGGTCGGTTTTTTCGCCTACCCCTTTTCTTTGGGACTCCGGTATCCATTTCCACCCATTATCTCTCGTTTCTTCGACCTCACCAGCCTTAGTTATGCTCAAACTATGCCAATGGTCTGGCGAGTTTTGATGGTGCTAGATCAAATTAGATCTCGCCATTGCCCTGACCTGTGTATTGAAGACCTCCCTATAGCATACCGGTTGAGGTCCCATGGCGACAGCCGTTTTCTTTTGTTTTCCACCTCCAAAAGCCCTTTAGTCCTTAAGGCCACCAAGAACGAAGACCGATGGCGGCGAAAGTTCTTTTTTGTGAAAAGAGACTCTATCGACAAGGGTTTCGATCTGCCGGTTAGATGGTTAACCAAGGGTAGGATCTAGGGTTTTAGGAATATCCCCAAGTGTATCCTTAAACTATATCCCAAACTTATATCCTGATGTTTTTATGCAGCGAACTTCAGAGATTTAGCACCCCCAAGTGCGGAATCCAAGTCCAGGATCAAAGGAATCTACCAACTTCCTGCTAGTGAAAGAACTTTCTCCCTGTCTCTTACAGATTCAAGCCAAAAAACAAGTCCAGAGATGTCTAGTAAGCATATTCTCGGTAATTATCTTTATTTATCAAACCGATTATTTTTCAGAGGTATTATGAGTTTTAAAAATATCTTCCCTTGTGTAGTACCAGTTGTCAACCTTGAAGGCTTCCAACTTGACGAGTTGGATAGTTACTCCAGCCTTGTAACTGTCAAACAAGAATCTAAGCCGAAATCATCTGCCACACCGAAGCCTACCACTTCAAAGACTACTACCGCTCCTAAAGTTCCTCCGGCATCCAGGACCCGGGCCTCTAGCTCCCGGAAGAGGAAAGAAATGGATTCTCCAGCCGCCTCTGAGACATTCTCCCTCGAGAATCATGGATTTAATGAAGCCACTTCATTCCTCAAGCAGGTAAAAATTCCCTTCCAATATCCTGAACATGCATGTTAGTCATTATCCTGCTCATTTTACACTGATACCTGTATCTTTAACTGCAGGGCTTGGAACATCTCATGCACTTGTATGAAGACGCCTGTGGGCTTAATAAGATGCTGGAGATTAAGCTCGAAAAAGCTGAAGCCACCATAGCTGATCAAGGAACAATTGCAGCTGCCAAGTCCCAGCATTATGAAGACAAATACAAGGCAATGACCCAGGAACACCAAGCTGCCCTCCACAAAGCCAATGAGGATGCTCAAGCCAAACTAGATGCCGCCCTTCTCCAATACCAGCAGGATATGAGTTCATATCGGGACAGTCTCAAAGCATCCGTTGTTATCTCCCTTCTCCAAGCCAGGTTAAGGATGGCTTATGAGGCCAAGAGCTTGGGCTTCGAATGCCCCTCCTGGAATGTAAAGGCTTGGGAAGCGAAACTACAGGATCTTGGAGGTCATCCCGTCGCTCATCCTGCAAAGCATGCTGGTGAAGAGCCTTCTAAGGCGGCAGAGGAAGTGACCAATGCTGGTGATGATGCCGAGAAAAATCCTGAGGGGGATGCTGGTGCAGATTCTGGGAAAGAAGTTGTTGATCAAGAAGGTGCTGCCCCTTAGGTGGCGAAGTGGGCGATGATGGATATAAGTGCCAAGGCCGGAGCCCACTTTTTTAAATTTCATGGTTGTGGTTTGTACAGACAATTTACTTTTCCTGTCGTTGAACAATTTACATTTCCTGCACTAGAACAACACGATGACCAAAGGTGGATGGGTCCTGGGTTTCAGGATGAAGCCCTTGGTCATCGGTTAGTATAACCTGTTTTGAATGTCGTAATGGTTGAAGGTGGACAGGTCCCGTTTTGAGATAGAACCTTCAACCGTTACATAAGTATGGTAAAGACTAATTGTGCTTTTGGTGGATGGGCCTCGGTTTGAGGTGAATCCAAAAGCACAACTTTTGACATGTTAATAATATAACTTCCTTTTGACTTATTTGTTGTTGCCTTTTAATTTCTGTCATGCATTCCTTAATGTAGATTTTAGCTTTGCAAAATTTTGTACAACTATCTTTTGAAAATATCCCGATCAATATACTCAGTGATATATTATGAAAGCTTTCATTAAATAGAACTTCTAAAAATTCAATCAACTTTAGAGAAAACTTCTAAAGAATAAAAGATAGTCCACTTTCCAAAACCTGTTTTGACATTACTTGTTTGATCAAGGTTTTAATTTCAAACTAGTATCACCTCCAAATTTTTCAATCAAATATCCCGAAACGCATCCCAAAAACACATTTTGAAGATATATCCTGAAGGTATATCCTTTTCAGGATACTTAAACCTTAACCTGAGTTATAAAATTTATGTAAGGTTTACAAAGGAAAGATCATACCAGGAACTGAGTCTAACCCTAGTATTACCCTCCAATCCCTTTTGCGACTTCTCCTACTAAGATGTCCCCAGTTCGAGACTCTTAGCTCAACTTTGATCCTTTATGCATCATACAATTTCTTTAGATGGAATGTCCCCTGTGCATGAAGTCCTCAAACACTTATAAAATTTTTGAACACTAGTTCCAATTGTATAGACAATTTTTGTGTTACAGGGGTAAAACCCAAAATGTACTGGAGATAAATCCTTCGTATCCTGGGGGAAATCCCAAATTTTCGTGCGCTACAGGTGGGAGTGTATAAACTCCAAGACTTAGAAAGGTGAAAACCTTTAAACCTTAGAGAGTATGAAAATACCCTTTCGTGAGAGAGGGTGATCAATCCTCATATACCTTTAGGATTCAGGATATAGCCAATAGTAACGAAATTGTCAGCCAGTTTTACATGGACTGGTCCCGCCACCTTGAACTATTCCCGAATAACTTGCGCTCCAGGCGGGGTGTTTAAACCCAATTCGGAAGAAAGGTGAATACCTTTAAACCTGTGAAGGGATCAGGATCCCTTATACGTGAGAGAGGGGGCCAATCCTCTAATCTTCCGAAGTATCCTGAGTGTATATCCTGGTGCCATATCCCGAAGTATATTCTGCAAAACCACCATAAGCTAAGGTGGGTGTTAGGCTGGCTAACACCCCTCCGATGCTTAAGTCAGTAATAGGTTCAAAATAGTAAATAATATAAAAATTTAATAAGAGAGACAGAATTCATACCATCCTGAGTTGGCATTTAAATTCCATACTCACTTGAAATAGAGTTTTAGATGTATAGCATTCCAAGATCTCGGTAGCATATCCCCCTCTATATTCTTGAGTCGGTATGCACCTTTTCCTGATTCTGATTCAACCTCATATGGTCCTTCCCATTTTGGAGCCAGCTTTCCATCAGCAGGATTAGTAGTATTCTGAAAAGCCTTTCTTAACACCCAATCTCCAACTTTGAACCTTCTAGTCCTTATATTCTTGTTGTATGCTCTAGATATCCTTTGTTGATATGCTGTCATCCTTAGCCTTGCTGCATCTCTTGTCTCATCAATAGTATCCAGTTCCTGGCATAGGACTTCAGGATTCTGCTCAGGATTCCTGAGGTTGGATCTTGTTGTAGGTATCACCATTTCCGTCGGGATCACCGCTTCTGCTCCAAACACTAAGGAAAATGGGGTTTGACCAGTTGCATTTTTTACCGTCGTTCTTATATTAGCCCACAAAACAAAGGGTAGTTCTTCTGCCCATCTTCCTTTCTTGGCCCCTAATCTCTTCTTCAAGTTGTTGACAATTATCTTGTTTGAGGATTCAGCTTGTCCATTTGCTTGAGGATGTACCGGGGTGGACGTAATCATTTTGATTCCCCAACTCTTACAGAAGTCAGTAGTCCTTTTACTTATAAATTGAGATCCGTTGTCACAAATTATCTCAGCTGGTACCCCAAACCTAGTCAGGATATTCCTTTTTATGAAGGATACCACTTCCTGATCTCTAACTTGAACAAATGCTTCTGCTTCAACCCACTTGGAGAAATAATTCGTCATTGCCAACATGAAAACCTTTCCTCCTGGAGCCTTTGGAAGCTTTCCCACTATATCCATACCCCACTTCATAAACGGCCAAGGGGAAACAATAGGATACAGCGGTTCAGCAGGCTGATGTAATATGTTACTATGTCTTTGACATGCATCACATCTTCGAGCATATTCGGTAGCATCTTTCCTCATCGTCGGCCAATAATATCCTGTCCTTAATATTTTTGAGAATAAGGACCTGCCCCCAGTATGGTTACCACAATCCCCTTCATGTATATCCTGAAGTACTTCTTTGGTTTCGGGATCCTCCAAGCACCTCAGATATGGTCCTGCAAGAGATTTCTTATACAAAACATCATTTATAATAGTGAATCGTGATACCTTCATTCTAAAGGCTTTAGGATTCTCATTCTTTGGGATGTGTCCTTCCTTGAGATATCTCATGATTGGAGCTGTCCAGGACTTAGGATCCTCCTCAGGATACTCCTCATCAGGATTCTGAATACTTATTACTTCCTTATCCTGAGGATTCGTCGCAGGATATAGGATATGTAATATTGGTATTCGGGTTCCTTCCGGTATCCTGACTGATGATCCCAGATTTGCCAAGGCATCAGCTTCAGCATTATCCTCTCTTGGTACCTGTTCAAGTGTAAAAATATCGAAATATCCTGCTAATTTTTTGAGAATTTCAAGATACTCGATTAACTTCTCTCCTTTAACTGCATAGGTTCCATTAAAGTGATTAGTGATTAACAAGGAGTCAACAGATACTTGCAAATTCTTGATATTCATATTTTTAGCCAACTCTAATCCTGCAATTAAAGCCTCATATTCTGCCTCATTATTAGTAGCAGGAAATTCACACCTAATAGCCTGGGGTAATATGTCCCCCTATGGCGATTTTAGTAGTATACCTAAACCTACACCTCTTATGTTAGATGCACCATCAGTATATAATGTCCAGCATTCTAAGTTTTCTCCTAGCTGCTGTACTTCTAAATCTACTTCATTTTGAATGTCACTACTAAAATCAGCCACAAAGTCAGCTAAATCCTGAGACTTTATGGCATTTCTAGGCTCATATACTAAGTCATAAGCACTCAGTTTTACTGACCACTTAGCCATCCTACCCGACATCTCGGGTTTCCTAAGCACGTTTTTAATAGGATAATTGGTTCTAACATGAATCCTATGTGTCTCAAAATAATGTCTAAGTTTTGTTGATGCCATAACTAGGGCTAATATCAATTTCTCTAGATGAGAATATCTAGTTTCAGCATCTAGTAAACTTTTACTAACATAATAGACAGGATATTGCTGACCTTCATGGTCCTTTATAAGAACGGCACTTACAGCATTCCCTGATACAGCGAGGTATAGGGATAGTGGTTCACCATTTTCAGGCTTCATCAATAGAGGTGCAGTTGAGAGATATCGCTTCAAATCCTGCAAGGCTGCTTCATGCTTTGCTCCCCATTCGAACTTCTTATTTTTCTTGAGGAAATCATAAAATTCCTTGCATTTTTCCGAGGATCTTGAAATAAATCTGTTCAATGCTGGTACTCGGCCTGTTAACCGTTGAACATCCTTCAAATTCGAAGGTGACTTTATATCCAGGATAGCTCTAATCTGCTCCAGGCTCGCTTCTATGCCTCTTTTGGTCACCATGTATCCTAGAAACTTTCCTGCCCCCACTCCGAAATGGCACTTAGCAGGATTCAGTTTCATGTTATACTGATCCAGGATATCAAATGCTCCCTTAATATCCTGGAGGTGATCCTCAGCCTTTTTAGATTTCACCACCATATCGTCAATATATACCTCCATGGTGTCCCCCAGCTTGTCTTTAAACATCATGTTTACCAACCTCTGGTATGTTGCACCTGCATTTTTCAAACCAAAAGGCATAGCAGTATAACAATAAATACCTGTTGGTGTTATGAAAGCAGTATCCTCCTGGTCCGAAGGCTCCATTTGAATCTGCTGAAATCCTGAGGATGCATCCATGAAGGTTAACATCTCATGCCCGACAGTAGCATCCACCATTGCATCAATATGGGGAAGAGGAAATGGGTCTTTAGGACAAGCCTTGTTCAAGTCCGTTTAATCTACACAGACTCTCCATTTCCCATTTTTCTTCTGTACCACGACTACATTTGCCAGCCATCTTGGAAACTTGACTTCTCTGATCATTTTGGACTTCAACAATCTTTCAACTTCCTCTTGTATGATTGTATTTCGTTCAGGAGCAAACTTCCTTCTTTTTTGCTGAACAGGCTTGAACGACCTGTCAATTCCAAGCTTGTGAGTAATAATGTCTTTGGATATGCCTGTCATATCCTCATGCTTCCATGCAAATGTTGACATCCTGCACTTCAAAAAGTTAGTTAATTGTTCTTCATTATCCTGAGGGATATTGGTTGCTACGAGCACCGAGATATCAGGATTATCCTGATCTAGGATAACTTTCTTCATATCCTGCTCTGAAGCCTCCACGATATCCTGGGCCCGCATCTTTAATTGCTATGCTGGATTAGGCTTGGTTGAGGATTTCATTGAGGATGAGTAGCATTCCTTCGCCTCCTGCTGATCACTATCAACTTTGACGACCCCCCAAGGGGTAGGGATCTTGATGCACTGGTGATAAGTCGATGGCACAACCTTCATGTCATGGATCCATGGCCTGCCTAGTATGATGTTATAGCAGGATATGGAGTCCATCACACAGAAGCGTTGTATCGAGTTGACCCCTTCAACATATACTAGTAACTTTATCTCTCCTACGGTATTCCTAGCTTCTCCACTGAAACCAACGAGCACAGTGGACTTTGAAGTAATGTCCATCGGAGATACATTCATCCTCTTCAATGTTTCCAGCTGAATTATGTTGACGGAGCTACCATTGTCCACCAAAATCCTGCGTACAAAATGGTTAGCAACATATAATGTTATTACGAGAGCATCATGGTGAGGATCCTGGACTGTATCCCTGTCATCACTATCGAAAGTGATCACTTTATCGGTTATAAGGGTAGTCATCCTAGCTGGTTTGTCCCCCCTTTCAGTCTTAGCTTCCTTTGCATGTCTCTTTGCCGCAGAATACGAAGTCCCACAAATGTCGGATCCTCCTGAAATAAAGTTAATTATTTTGGCATCTGCTGGGGGTGATGCTGCTCGTTCAGGATCCTTCTCAGGATCCTGCCCTTTATTCTTCTTTCTTCCCAGCAAATCCTTCAGATACCCCTTGCTTAACAGGTAACTTATTTCTTTCCTTAGAGCAATGCAATCCTCGATCACATGTCCGAAATCTTCATGGAAGGCACACCATTTGGATTTATCCTTCCAATCAGCTTTCTGCTGATTCTTTCGAGGCCACCTAGCTTTGTTTCCTAAACCCTGCATAGCATACATTAACTCAGGTATATTAACAGAAAAGCAGTATTCAGATAATTCAGGATCCTCGTCTTCAACAGCATTCACTTTCTTGTTACCATTTCTGCCATATGGCTTGGAGCGAAATGGTTTATACGAGGATTCTGATTTCCTGTTGGTTGATTCATAGGTCGAGGTAGAATTCATCCTCTCTTGCATCTTTTTGTCATCTTCTAAGCGGATATATCTCAAAGCCCTGTTACGAGCTTCGTCGAGATTCCTGCAGGGATTCATTACAAGATCCTGATAAAACTGAGAATCCTTTTGTAACCCCATCTTAAAAGCCTGCACAGCTGTTGCAACATCAAGATGTGGGATATCCAAGGATTCCCGGCTAAACTTGTTCACATAATCCCTCAAGGATTCCTGAGGTCCTTGAGTTATCCTGTAAAGATCACTGGTTAGTTTCTCAAAACTCCGATTGCAAGAAAACTGACTATTAAATAAATTAACAAAATGAGCAAACGAAGTAATTGAGTGAGGAGAAACATTTAACAGCCATTTTAAGGTTGATCCTGTCAAGGTAGAACCGAAACCCTTGCACAAGCATGCTTCCTTGAGTTCCGGAGGGATAGGGTTAATCTCCATTCTTTCTCTATAGTGGGCAATATGCTCTTCAGGATCCGTAGTCCCATCATACAGTTTCATGTTGGGGGTCTGAAATCTTTTTGGGATTTCAGCATCACAGATAGGATATGCAAAGCGGGATATCCTATGGCTGTCTTGGGATACTTCCGGAATTGGCTGGACCACTCCAGGTACACTGGATATCATGTCCTTCAATTTCTGAAGCTCCCTAGTAAATGTTGACGTCATACCTGCATCCTGCAAAGGCCCATTGTTGTTAGTAGCAAGAATATTATTATTTAACACGTTACCGGTCAGAGGATTCTGGCCATATCCTGAAGCATATCCTAAGCTCCTCACAGTTGACATCCTGACCGAGGAGGGTATCTCAGGGGTATGATTCTGAGAATGGCTTGGGACGATGTTCCCCCGGTTATCCTCAGTGTAAACTTAAGAACTGAAGTTCAAAGCCCTAGGCTGTATAGGAGTGACAGTTTCTTCAGCAGGTCTACTTGGGCCGGATTTTAAGAGTTGTATCTCTCTCATCAGCATCCGATTAGTTTCCTGCTGCTGCCTCATCTGTTCCTGTACACTACCAAAGAAATTCAGAATTTCATCATTAGACGCCAAAATAGGACCAGATCCCTGGGTACTGGGAGCGGGGATAACATCCCGAGCTACATGACTTTCAGTTCCGTGTGAAGAAGCTTGCATTCTTGGAGGAGGAGGTGGAAGCACCGAACCAATTGTTGCAGAGGTTGTAGCAGACATGGTGGAAGAGCTCATGTTTGATCTCGAGGCCATTGAAAACAATTTAGAAAAAAGTTTTGACAATAGAAAACCGAGTAATGATTTTACTAAAGTTTTTAGCAAAAATAGCACCACTTGCCCCACGGTGGGCGCCAAATTGTTTTGGTCAAAAATTACCAAAGCAATTAAGTGATCAAATTAGTTAAGTGAGGTAGTGTGCTAGAAATATATGTGAAAAATATATTTAACCAAGTTGATTGTAAAAACAGTTTGAGGATACGGCTTAGGATATAGAGCTGTATCTGTGATCAAACAATGAGCAAAAAAGTAAAGGTTGACACGTGATGTACGAGGAAAGCCCTTGATCAATCTAGATCGCCAGCACAAAACCTCGGGAGCTGACAATCGCAGCTGCCTTGTTCTTCTATTACTTCAAATATCAGGATATAGTGCAGGATGTGATGCGGATCAACTAGGTGTTACAATGTAATTCGAATACAAGTGTTTGTGTAGGGTGTTTGCAGTGAGCTAGAGAGCAAAAGTGTTCGAAAGTGTGTGTGAAAGTTGCGTGCCTTAATCTGATCCGCCCCCATCTATTTATAGTAAAAGAAATGCAACAAACTATCCGAATAAACCGGGATCCGGCGAATATTCCCCACTCGAACGTTGTAGACCTGGTCTTTCGGGTTCAATGTCTCTCACATAACAGATACGCCCGAGTCTTGAGGAGAAGAAGTCCATCTGACCATTAGTAACCCACAGCCTCTAACCTGCACGTGGTTAATTTAGTTAACACCAGGATATCGCCCAGGATGTTAGCAATATCCTAATCCAGTATCTTGATCACAAGCAAACAACCAAAAGCAGGATATTAGTCAGGATATGTACGCTCAGAAAATGACCCATAACAGCAAGTATCCTTGATTAAGTGTCCTAACAAAGCTCAAGAGATCAAGGAATCAAGTGGTACCTAGTATGGAATCACTATATTAAATAATCAAATCCTAAATCGGGAGATAGGATAGAATGAAGTTCTATAAATCAAATGAGTATTAGAACTCATACGGCATGATTTAATAGACCTAACATTCTGATTAGAAAGTTATCCTAAGTGCTTTTGACCCGTTTCGACTCGTTAAAGTAGTTTAAGCTACTTTAACGTGTCGTTTGCGTAAAACTAAGGTCGGATGGTTATCTATGTCCTATGCTAAGTCTTACATGCCCAATTATGTTTAAATATGTTACTAAATCAGTTTAGATGTCAAAAACTTGATCACATATGTAAAATATGAATTTATGCTCAAAAAGGGCATTTTGGTCATTTTCAATGGGCATATAAACGACTTACTGGATAACTAACCAACCTAGGTGATCATAAGGTATAACCTCAGTAGGTTATTCCCTATGCAACTATGATCACTAAATAAGTTTGGTCGGATCCTAATGATCGATCAAACGGGTCGGGTTCGAAAGTCTAAGCGGTTGTCAAGACCGTTTGACTTACGACCCTAAACAAGCACTAAACTAGTAGTGACGAGTTAAACATGTCAAAACTTGTTTAACTAAGTTAAAAAAGTGATTTGGTATCAAAACAAAGGGTTTTGATACCCGAAAATAGTTCCGTCGCAAAATGCGCATAAATACGCATTTTGACCGAAACTTTGACTCGTCACCACGGCTAGTCAACGTGGTAATCAGTAGGTATAATCGCTAAGGATTATAATCATTGTGATTACAATCACGTTGCAAAGTTCAATTGAACTTTAATTTTACCAATTGATCGTCAAAACCGAAAGTCAAACTGTTGGTCAAACTGTTTGACTTTCAGCTCTAAATGGTTGAAAATAAGAAGTAAGCCATGAAAGAACACTCACAATGCTCTATGGCTGAAAGATTAGACTAAGAGAACTAAACAAGAAGAAGCTTTTAGAATATTGAAGAAGAAATTAACAAATGCTCCAATCCTAGCTTTACCGGAAGGGACTGAAGATTTTGAAGTTTACTGTGATGCTTCAAAACTAGGATTAGGATGTGTACTAATGCAACGCAAGAAAGTAATTGCGTATGCTTCAAGGCAATTCAAAAAGCACGAAGAAAATTATACAACTCATGACTTAGAGTTAGGAGCTGTAATTTTTGCCCTTAAGATTTGGAGACATTATCTGTACGGAAGTAAATTTACTATCTATACAGATCATAAAAGTTTAAGATATATATTTGGGCAAAAAAAAAGTTAAACATGAGGCAAAGAAGATGGATGGAAATCCTAAGTGATTACGACTGTGATATTCAGTATCACGAAGGAAAGGCAAATGTAGTTGCAGATGCCTTAAGTCGTAAATATCATGAGAAGCAACGAATAGTTCGTGCTCTCAGATTAAATCTACAGTTAGATTTAATGGAACAAATAAAGAATGTTCAGGAAACAGCAATCAAAGAAGATGCTGAAGGAATGAAAGGAAGAATAAAAGAATTAGAACAAGGAGCTGATAGAATTTGGAGATTCCATAAGAAAAGGATTTGGGTACCGAAGCAAGGAGAATTAAGAAATAAGATTTTAGAAGAAGCTCATAAATCTAGGTATACCATACACCCTGGAAACAATAAGATGTACCAAGATTTAAGAAATAATTTCTGGTGGATAGGAATGAAGAAGGATATAGCTAAATATGTTTCAAAGTGTCTTACTTGTTCACAAGTTAAGGCAGAACACCAGAAACCTTCAGGTCTACTACAACAGTTAGAAATGCCTGTATGGAAATGGGAACTCATAACAATGGATTTTGTTACTAAGTTACCCAAAACCAGAAAAGGTAATGATGCGATTTGGGTAGTTGTGGATCGATTAACCAAATCAGCTCATTTTCTACCTATGAAAGAAACCTTTAGCATGGAAAGATTGGCAAAGTTGTATGTAGATGAAGTTGTATCTTTACATGGAGTTCCACTCTCCATTGTATTTGACAGGGATAGTCGTTTCACTTCTTATTTTTGGACAAGTTTCCAGAAAGCAATGGGAACTCGACTAAACCTAAGCACTGCATATCATCCCCAAACAGATGGGCAAAGTGAAAGGACAATCCAAACTCTAGAAGACATGCTCCGAGCATGTGTAATAGATTTTGGTGGAAACTGGGATGATCATTTACCTTTAATTGAATTCTCCTATAACAATAGTTATCATTCAAGTATTGAAACTGCCCCATTCGAAGCACTGTATGGAAGAAAATGCAGAACTCCAGTTTGTTGGGCAGAAATAGGAGAAAGTCAATTGTCAGGCCCTGAAATAGTGCAAGAAACGACCGACAAGATTACTCAAATCAAGGAAAGGCTGAAAACGGCTCGAGATCGTCAGAAGAGTTATGCAGACAATAGATGCAAGCCGTTAGAATTCCAAGTTGGAGACAGAGTACTATTGAAAGTTTCTCCTTGGAAAGGAGTTGTTAGATTCAGTAAGAAAGGAAAGCTAAGTCCCAGATACGTAGGACCATTTCCAGTGATCCAACGTATAGGACCAGTTGCTTATCGTTTACAACTACCAGGAGAGTTAGCTGGAGTTCATGATGTATTTCATGTATCCAATCTCAAGAAATGTCTATCAGACAAATCTTTAGTAGTACCTCTCCAAGATATAGAAGTAAATGAAAAGTTAAAATTTGTAGAGAAACCTCTTCAGATAGAAGACAGAAAAGTAAATTTTCTCAAGCACAAATGACTAGTGCTAGTTAAAGTCAAGTGGGATTCAAAGAGAGGACCTGAATACACTTGGGAGCTGGAATCAGAAATGAAGCGAAAGTATCCTCAATTATTCCAGTGAATCTCGAGGACGAGATTCTAAATAAAGTGGGGAGAATGTAAGGACTCTCAAAACTGCCTTAAAAATACCCATAAGTATAAACCCGGACCCCTGAAACCTTATCCTACATTAAAAAGAAAGAAAAACAAAATTCTAGGTTTCAGGCGGGCCGCGTAAAAGACAAGACAGGTCTTACGCGGGCCGCGTCAAACTTGTGTTGACCGGATAAGTATCCGGATCCACGTATCGAACCACCTGGCTACTCTACTGATGACTGGTCAAAGCTAGTCGTAGACTGGGCGGCAACGCGGGCCGCGTAAGGTTAAGCTAAGGCTTTACGCGGGCCGCATGAGGTCTAAGTTTCAGCTATAAATAGCTCGTCACTTGCACAATCCACTGGTGTCAAAATCTTTTCGTAAAAACGAATTGATAAAGCTCTGAACTCGAAAATACAACTTTAATTAGTCGGGTGCTGCTCCGATACCGGGTATTAACTCAATCCCTGATACGATTCAATGTCCGATCGATCAAAATATCCAATGGATGTTTAAGTGCTGCCCACATTAGGGTTATGCTTTGTCATTCGTCGTTAATTCGATGGATGTTTAAGTATTGCACTTTGTCATTCGTTGTGAGGGTTTGATCTCGTGAGTTATCGTAAATGCTGTATTGATTACTAACCCAGTTTTCTGTGCATTATTATTTAAATTAGGTTAACAAGGCTAATCCATAGACTAGACTCTGTCCGTGTTAAATCTGCAATGTGAGTCATTCTCTTTTTATCAAATTACTTTCAAAAGCAAGTTTATTTTCAAAGTTATAATTACAGGGATTAAGTCTTTGTAGTCAACTAATTACAGCCGGTATGTGGGGTATTGTATACATTACTTTTTCCCGCCACCATTGGACAACGAGTTAGCCAATGGGTGGTCTGACCACAGTCACAGAAATAAGTCGAGTGACAAATACTGTGGGTAGTTGGTTGATATAGAAACAATGTAATCACCCTTAATACTGTAACTTATAACTAACAGGTAGTTTTATTAAATAGAATGATTCACTCAGTATTTCCCGCTGACAAAACCTTTTTCAAACATGTTTCAAGTGATCTGTTGTGATTCAGGAAAGGTGCCGTGGAGCACTGCAAGCTTAAGAAAGTGGCTCATTATAAAATAAAGAAATATGTTTTGTAAAATAAAGATTTCTCTGTGAAATCATAGTATTGTAAATTACCGGGGCTTTATCCCGAGTTGTGAAATAAAATAATTAGGAAAATTTTAGCTTTAAAAATATCCTGATGATAAACTTCCGCTGTTAAACTCAATTAAATAAATACCACGGGATTTCTGTCCCGCGGCTCCTGAAACGGGTCAAACCGGGTCGGGGGTCGTGATAGAAATAAGGTGGTATCAGAGCCACTGAGTTAAGCTATTTAAGTATTTAGAAATACTTAATTTTTCCCTGATTACTATTATGTGATTATGTGTATTATTAACTGATTATTTGTTAGTTACAGTATGGGTAAGCAAAAGCTTTCAGATATCTATCTTAAATTAGATAGGTCATCAAATGAAAAGGGAAGTTCCTCTCAAACTCCTGAAGAAGGAATATTCGTTCGAAAAGCCCAATACGAGGAACCACTTTCTCCTGAAAAAAGAAGTTTAATTATTAGAAAAAGTCAGGAGAAATTAAGGAAATCCCGAGAAAAGAAAGTTAAAAAGGAAACCCAAGAATTAATCAGTAAATCACCTTGGGAAGACAAGTTAGACGAAAAATGGGCAGATCTTTATATGTTAGCTACAGTAGCAGTAAATGCAGATCTTTAAATAATTTGTTTCAGTTTTAGCAAACCATATCACCTACAAGCTAGAAAATCCATCCAGTAAATAAATAAATTTACAATAAAACATAGTGTGTTTTAAATTTCAGTTGTTTTGTAGTCATATGGTATGCAATAATATGTGAAGGTTATGTTGAAAGTTGTTATAAAATTTTTAATTTATTTTAAACAGCATGAATGAGTTATCTGGAGCCCTAGAGAATCTCAACCTTTACCCCGTAAACATAGAAGTTTCTAAAGAATTTACTGGGTATTTTCCTGATGTGGAACAACCTATAGAATTCAACGCTCCACCTTTGGAAAAGCCAAAACCAAAGAAAAGAAGGAGATACGTGTGGGGAAGTCGTATACGTAGGAAAAAGCCAGCTAAGAGACTTCCTAAAATAAATAATCCCTTAGAAAAAGGAAAAGAAATTGAAACCGGGGAAAGTTCTAGACAGCCGGAATTGGAGACTGAAGTCAGGGAAGAATCTAGGCAAATGGGAATACAATTTGAGGAATACTCTAAGGAAATAGAAACGGAGGTTGGAAAAGGTACTAGACAAACTCAGATGGAAATTGGAGAAAGCTCTAAACGAAACCAGGAAATGACATTTCAGGAGGAAATATATTTTATATTGGCAAGCTGTGATACTATTCAGCCTGTCAATACAAATGTTTTTACTCGTCCTATTGAAACCCAAATCCCTATAAATCTTGAACCAGCAATTTCAGAACCCATAATCCATAGCCAACCTTTAGGAATGGATGAATGGTGGACAAATGATTGGCAATTCCAAAACATTATCAACAGTCCTTATTCCTTTCTTCCGCAATTCGATCCAGAACCCCTACCAAATCCCCCGATGAGTAACGAGAATATGGCTGAACTTCGCCATTTTGGTGAAGAGTTAATGGATGCGGGAAATAGAATGCGGGAAATATGATGAAAGGGAGCTTCGTTTTTAGGAAAACAAATGTCGAGAGAGAAGTGGGTCATGAGTCTGTATTTGTATAATAACAGTAATACTAGTCAGTATGTGTGAAATAACCAATAAAACGGTTGTATATAGAAGCATGATAGAATCTATAAACAAATGGAAATTTTAGAAAATTTACAATTTTTTTTGTCTATTTGTTTACGTGATTACGTGCAATTAATTGTGACATTGGATTATTTCTTATACTAATTATTTATTTATAAATTAATTATCAGATGGCAAATATTGGTAATGAACCAGTAAATGAAGTAAATCAATCTGAGCAAATTCAGGAAGAACAATTGTTAAATAGGCAAGATATAGAGGATATCGTTGCACAAGGAATAGCCAATGCTATTCCAGCAATCGTTCCTGTTGTCCAAAAACCTGTTAAACCTCAATCAATCATTCCTAGTAAACGTACTCAAGGCGACAACTTTAGTAATAGTATAAACAGAAGCGGAAATCATGTTAATAACAATAATGATCTGCAAGCCCCAATTTTCAAGAAAATGAAAGCTGCAACACCCGGTTGCACTTACAAAGAATTCCTTGCCTCTAAACCAACTGAGTTTGCAGGTAACGAAGGGGCTATTGCAGCATTACGTTGGTTAGAGAAAACTGAGGCAGTAATTGCTATAAGTAAATGTGTTGAGGAAGATCAAGTTATGTATGCGTCAAATCTTTTTAAAGAAGGGGCGCTAGAATGGTGGAACACAGTATTACAAGCTAAAAGAAGGATTGTGGCCTATGCCATGAACTGGGAAGAATTTAAGAGTCTTGTAGAAAGAAAATTTTGTCCTGAGTATGAAAAAGATCAAATGGAAAATAAATTCTTAAACCATCGGATGGTTAATGTGGACTGTCGACGATATACTTCGACATTCTTCGAATATGCTAGAGTGGTACCAACACTGGCTTCACCAGAACCGGTACTCATTTCTCGCTACATTTGGGGATTAATTAGCAAAATCCGCAACATTGTTAAAGCTGCGAGACCTCGCACTATTGACGATGCAGTGGAACTAGCCAACACCCTAACTGATGAACTGGTACGCACAAGAGATGAAAACAGGAAAAAGGAACTGGCTCAGAAAATTACCCAAGGATTTTGTGTGGGTAATAATAACAGCTTCAAAAGAAGAGGAACAGGGCAATCTTCAACTTTGCCATTTTGCAGAAATTGCAAAAAGAAACATTATGGAAGATGTAATGTAATCTGCAACTTTTGCAAAGCCATAGGACATCGTGAAGAAGACTGCAGGAAGAAAACCAGAATCTGCTATAACTGTGGAGAAACAGGACATTTTAAGCCAGAATGTCCTAAATTGGTCAAACCTGCAGACAACAAAACCAAGGCGACCGACGGAGCTACTAAGAAGAATGTCAGAGCATTCCAACTGACCACTCAAGAAGCAGAACTCATTCCAGATGTGATAGCTGGTACGTTCTTAGTTCACAACGTATATGCAAAAGTATTATTTGACTCTGGTGCAAACCAAAGTTTTATAAATACTTTATTCTGTCAAGCTCTTAAGTTACCTTTAACCAACATTAGGCAGATTTTTACAGTCGAAACCGCAGATGGGAATTTAGTTAAAATAGATCAGGTTTTGCAAAAAAGTAGAAATAGAACTTTCAGGTCATAAATTTTCTGCAAATCTGTTACCTATGAAATTAGCTGAATTCGATGTTGTGTTAGGAATGGATTGGTTAATAGCCAACCATGCTCGAATTCTTTGTGATAAGAATTCCATAGAAATTCAAGCACCAACCGGAGAAGTAATAGTGATTACAGGAGATAAGCCACGTAAACCCATGAAGTTCATATCAGTAATGAAAATTGCAAGTTATGAACGAAAGCAAGGCATAGTATATATGATTTCAGTAATCATTAATACTAAGAATAAAGAATTTAAGGAAATTCCTGTAGTCTCAGAATACCCAGATGTATTTCCAGAAGAGTTACCAGGATTACCACCAGATAGGGAAGTAGAATTTAGGATTCATCTAATTCCAGGAACTATACCGATAGCCAAGGCACCTTATCGGTTAGCACCCACATAAATGTTAGAACTGAAAAAGCAATTAGATGAATTACTAAGTAAAGGTTTCATACAACCTAGTTCATCCCCGTGGGGAGCACCAGTGTTGTTTGTAAAGAAGAAGGACAGTTCGATGAGAATGTGTATTGATTATAGAGAATTGAATAAGGTTACAATTAAGAATCGATACCCATTACCTAGTATTGATGATCTATTTGATCAACTACAGGGAGCTAAATATTTCTCTAAGATCGATTTACGCTCCGGATATCATCAATTGAAAGTACAAGAGGAAGACATACCTAAAACTGCTTTCAGAACTAGGTATGGTCATTACGAGTTTACAGTCATGCCCTTTGGGTTAACGAATGCACCTGCCGCATTCATGGACATGATGAATAGAATCTGTAAACCGTATTTGGATAAATTTGTAATTGTCTTCATAGACGATATACTTATTTATTCCAAAAGTCAGGACGAACATTGTCAGCACTTGCATATACTCTTAACTTTGTTAAGAAAAGAAAAGCTGTACGCCAAATTCTCGAAGTGTGAATTTTGGCTACAAGAAGTGCAATTTTTAGGACACATGGTGAATCACGAAGGGATTCATGTAGATCCTGCAAAGATAGAGGCAATTACCAAATGGAAGGTTCCACAGTCAGCAATGGAAATTAGAAGTTTTATAGGTTTAGCCGGATATTATAGACGGTTTATTAAGGATTTTTCCAAGATAGCTGTACCATTAACTAAGCTAACCTGTAAAGCCATTAAGTTTGAATGGGGACCTAAACAAGAAGAAGCTTTTAGAATATTGAAGAAGAAATTAACAAATGCTCCAATCCTAGCTTTACCGGAAGGGACTGAAGATTTTGAAGTTTACTGTGATGCTTCAAAACTAGGATTAGGATGTGTACTAATGCAACGCAAGAAAGTAATTGCGTATGCTTCAAGGCAATTCAAAAAGCACGAAGAAAATTATACAACTCATGACTTAGAGTTAGGAGCTGTAATTTTTGCCCTTAAGATTTGGAGACATTATCTGTACGGAAGTAAATTTACTATCTATACAGATCATAAAAGTTTAAGATATATATTTGGGCAAAAAAAAAAGAAGTTAAACATGAGGCAAAGAAGATGGATGGAAATCCTAAGTGATTTCGACTGTGATATTCAGTATCACGAAGGAAAGGCAAATGTAGTTGCAGATGCCTTAAGTCGTAAGTATCATGAGAAGCAACGACTAGTTCGTGCTCTCAGATTAAATCTACAGTTAGATTTAATGGAACAAATAAAGAATGTTCAGGAAACAGCAATCAAAGAAGATGCTGAAGGAATGAAATGAAGAATAAAAGAATTAGAACAAGGAGCTGATGGAATTTGGAGATTCCATAAGAAAAGGATTTGGGTACCGAAGCAAGGAGAATTAAGAAATAAGATTTTAGAAGAAGCTCATAAATCTTGGTATACCATACACCCTGGAAACAATAAGATGTACCAAGATTTAAGAAATAATTTCTGGTGGATAGGCATGAAGAAGGATATAGCTAAATATGTTTCAAAGTGTCTTACTTGTTCACAAGTTAAGGCAGAACACCAGAAACCTTCAGGTCTACTACAACAGTTATAAATGCCTGTATGGAAATGGGAACTCATAACAATGGATTTTGTTACTAAGTTACCCAAAACCAGAAAAGGTAATGATGCGATTTGGGTAGTTGTGGATCGATTAACCAAATCAGCTCATTTTCTACCTATGAAAGAAACCTTTAGCATGGAAAGATTGGCAAAGTTGTATGTAGATGAAGTTGTATCTTTACATGGAGTTCCACTCTCCATTGTATCAGATAGGGATAGTCGTTTCACTTCTTATTTTTGGACAAGTTTCCAGAAAGCAATGGGAACTCGACTAAACCTAAGCACTGCATATCATCCCCAAACAAACGGGCAAAGTGAAAGGACAATCCAAACTCTAGAAGACATGCTCCGAGCATGTGCAATAGATTTTGGTGGAAACTGGGATGATCATATACCTTTAATTGAATTCTCCTATAACAATAGTTATCATTCAAGTATTGAAACTGCCCCATTCGAAGCACTGTATGGAAGAAAATGCAGAACTCCAGTTTGTTGGGCAGAAATAGGAGAAAGTCAATTGTCAGGTCCTGAAATAGTGCAAGAAACGACCGACAAGATTACTCAAATCAAGGAAAGGCTGAAAACGGCTCGAGATCGTCAGAAGAGTTATGCAGACAATAGATGCAAGCCGTTAGAATTCCAAGTTGGAGACAGAGTACTGTTGAAAGTTTCTCCTTGGAAAGGAGTTGTTAGATTCAGTAAGAAAGGAAAGCTAAGTCCCAGATACGTAGGACCATTTCCAGTGATCCAACGTATAGGACCAGTTGCTTATCGTTTACAACTACCAGGAGAGTTAGCTGGAGTTCATGATGTATTTCATGTATCCAATCTCAAGAAATGTCTATCAGAAAAATCTTTAGTAGTACCTCTCCAAGATATAGAAGTAAATGAAAAGTTAAAATTTGTAGAGAAACCTCTTCAGATAGAAGACAGAAAAGTAAATTTTCTCAAGCACAAACGACTAGTGCTAGTTAAAGTCAAGTGGGATTCAAAGAGAGGACCTGAATACACTTGGGAGCTGGAATCAGAAATGAAGCGAAAGTATCCTCAATTATTCCACTGAATCTCGAGGACGAGATTCTAAATAAAGTGGGGAGAATGTAAGGACTCTCAAAACTGCCTTAAAAATACCCATAAGTATAAACCCAGACCCCTGAAACCTTATCCTACATTAAAAAGAAAGAAAAACAAAATTCTAGGTTTCAGGCGGGCCGCGTAAAAGACAAGACAGGTCTTACGCGGGCCGCGTCAAACTTGTGTTGACCGGATAAGTATCCGGATCCACGTATCGAACCACCTGGCTACTCTACTGATGACTGGTCAAAGCTAGTCGTAGACTGGGCGGCAACGCGGGCCGCGTAAGGTTAAGCTAAGGCTTTACGCGGGCCGCGTGAGGTCTAAATTTCAGCTATAAATAGCCCGTCACTTGCACAATCCACTGGTGTCAAAATCTTTTCGTAAAAACGAATTGATAAAGCTCTGAACTCGAAAATACAACTTTAATTAGTCGTGTGCTGCTCCGATACCGGGTATTAACTCAATCGCTGATACGATTCAATGTCCGATCGATCAAAATATCCAATGGATGTTTAAGTGCTGCCCACATTAGGGTTATGCTTTGTCATTCGTCATTAATTCGATGGATGTTTAAGTATCGCACTTTGTCATTCGTTGTGAGGGTTTGATCTTGTGAGTTATCGTAAATGCTGTATTGATTACTAACCCAGTTTTCTGTGCATTGTTATTTAAATTAGGTTAACAAGGCTAATCCATAGACTAGACTCTGTCCGTGTTAACTCTGCAGTGTGAGTCATTCTCTTTTTATCAAATTACTTTCAAAAGCAAGTTTATTTTCAAAGTTATAATTACAGGGATTAAGTCTTTGTAGTCAACTAATTACAGCCGGTATGTGGGGTATTGTATACATTACTTTTTCTCGCCACCATTGGACAACGAGTTAGCCAATGGGTGGTCTGACCACAGTCACAGAAATAAGTCGAGTGACAAATACTGTGGGTAGTTGGTTGATATAGAAACAATGTAATCACCCTTAATACTGTAACTTATAACTAACAGGTAGTTTTATTAAATAGAATGATTCACTCAGTATTTCCCGCTGACAAAACCTTTTTCAAACATGTTTCAGGTGATCTGTTGTGATTCAGGAAAGGTGCTGTGGAGCACTGCAAGCTTAAGAAAGTGGCTTATTATAAAATAAAGAAATATGTTTTTGTAAAATAAAGATTTCTCTGTGAAATCATAGTATTGTAAATTACCGGGGTTTTATCCCGAGTTGTGAAATAAAATAATCGGGAAAATTTTAGCTTTAAAAAGATCCTGATGATAAACTTCCGCTGTTAAACTCAATTAAATAAATACCACGGGATTTCTGTCCCGCGGCTCCTGAAATGGGTCAAACCGGGTCGGGGGCCGTGACAGTATGTTTAGCTTATAATCATGTTCCGGAAGGTACGTTGCCATATGAATCGGCAGACTTTTGCGGTTTGACGCAAATAGTCCCTGTGAGCGCATAAACTTGTTTTTGCCATACCAAAACCTTCAAAACTTATTTCTAAGTTATGTAAAGGTTATTTAAGGTATGTTAAGCTTATATCACTATTCCGGAGTGTTTGTCGCATTAAACTGATTACGTTTGCGTAATAGTTTGCGTATAACTTTCTAGAAAGCGATTTAGAGGTCGAAATCGAACAAGAATTGATATGTATAAATGTCATATGTGTCACACCCCGACCCGCAGCGGAATGGTACGGGGCATGATGATTGCCCAAAGCTTATGGCACTATTAAAATTTCATAAATAAACATGTCATGTTTAAATGTCACACTTTTCATATAAGTTTCAAATAATACATCAAACTTGTCCTTTTTATTACTAAGGAAATGTTACTATGTGATCTTGATCCAATCCAGTCTTCAATCCTCTACACCTGTATCATGTGTAAAATAGTATTTTTGGGTCAGCTACAAGAGCTGGCGAGTAAACCTTGGTTAAGTAAAATGGGTTTACCATTTTAAAATTTAGAACTAAAAGTAATATGTTTTACCTTTTTAATTCCAAATAATAATTTAAATATTAAGCATGGAATCAATCATGTGGAAGCAATGCACAAGTAATATGAACATAAAAAGGTAGCTAAATAATGTATAAGACAAAGACCGACACCAAAACCAAAACCAACACCTTGCGTCCCACACCCAAAAAGGGTGTGACTGTGGCGATACCAACATCCCATAGTTAGGAGGAAAGGTCAGCCCAAGACTAATGGGGCGATACCGACATCTCCAAGTCATGAGGAAAGGTCAGCCGTGGATCCACTGAATGAATGACTATTGACTATTGACTATCATGACCAACACAACAACAACATCAACAACCTCAACAAACAACACCAACAACATATAATGCATTTACAACACACTAGACTTTGCATGCTTGACGTTAGATGAAAACAATTGGTCAAAACACACTGATACACCCCAAAACGTTATTGACAAAAAAAGGGGAGAGAGTTTACTCACAGGTTGCGTTTATAGGATCCAGATTAGCCGCACAAATTTTGGAAAGGAAAACTCCACTACAAAGATGTTATCCTAAAAATATAAGTAATATAGAAATACTAAATAACCAAATAATAAAAATAATCTATAAAATGATAATTATTTGCTTAAGTTATTTAGGATAATAACTATTATTTACTATTTAATCATTTAAGGAATTAAGGAAAAATATAATTTAACCAAAGTTAAATGAAATCAATGCTAATATATAGATTTATACATAACTGATTATTCTTTATGGAATTAAGTTAACGAAAATATATATAACGAAAATTAAAGTCACATTTTCACGAAGACAAAGAAAGTTTATAAAAAAAAAAAAAAAAACAGGTTCTTTAATGACATATACATGGCATCCATATACAAATTTAACCAAAGTTGTTTCAAATTGAAGTGGTTCCACACAAATAAATCCCATGGCTCAAGAATGGTATATATGACACAGATTGTTATTCCAATTAACCTTTTATAAAGAAAATGGTTTTAAACATTCCCATGGATGCATCAGTACCTCTAAATGTTAAAATAAGTTGCATAAAAAGAATTACCGATATGAGAAAAGGATTTGCCGAAATTTATAGTGGTCGAAGTTTATAGTGGCCGGAGTTCCGAGCGTTTCTGGCTAGCTCCGATTTGGTTACAGTCTTCCAGCTACGGGAGATTGAAAATCATGGGAATATAAAATAAAAATATGAATGGAAGTTTCGACTTGAGTTTTTTTTTTTTTGAATGGCAACACGGAACTTTTATAACTCAAACCACAAACAACCCATAGCAAGGAGCTATAAGTCATAACAGTACATCACAGTTTAGCAAACAAACACATATGAAAACTTACAGAAGCATAAATACTCAATTCTAACTACACCAAGAGAAATAAACCCAACTCTCCCATGAGTTCAAATGTATCTTCGTTTTGTGTTTCATCCATATAAACGATTCTTCTTTTATTTCTTCTATCATCTTAAACACCTCATAATTTCTTCCTTGAAAAACTTTTTCGTTCCGTTTTTTCCAAATGATCCAAGTTGCCAGTAAGAAGATAGCATGCACCGCCTTTTTTCTTTTCTTCGGCCAATTTTGATCCTCTAGTGCGCTGAATATCTCTCCTAGCGTCTCCTGGTGAACTATTGATGGTGCTTTGACCCATACTCTGATTTGTTCCCATACTCCTTTAGCCTCTCTGCAGTTGACAAGAACATGGTCCGGGGTTTCTTGACCACCGCTGCAGATTTTGCATAAATCCGATGTTATCGGAACTCCCCTTTCTCTTAGCTGGGTCGCCATCGGAATCCTCCCTTTCAGCGCTCTCCACACGAATATGCTGCACTTCTGCGCAGCCCAATTGTTCCAGAAGTAGTTGTCCGCTGCTACGTTTAAATTTATGTCTTTATCCAGTGTGTTTCGGACGCTTTTAACTGAGAATCCATTATCTTTGTCACCACGCCAACGCCATATATCGCTATCATCTGTTACCCGAAACTGATTTACTAAACCCATTAATTCAGCAGCTTGTTGCCTTTCGACTTCTGTTGCCGGGATTCTCAACCAAGCCCAATCCGATATGATGCCCCCATTTGTTCGCTTATAACACTCTTCAATTTTAGCTCTTTTGTTTTTAACGATATCATAAAGTACCGGGAACCTTTCTCTTAATGAAACTTCACCATTCCATACATCAATCCAAAACATTGTTTTGTTGCCGACACCTACTTTACTTATGAGATTCTTCTCAATTATCACTCCCCTCTTCATCATATCTTTTCTAACTTCCACTATATTTTTCCATACCCCTGTGTACTCATTTTTCAACGGGACAGATGTGATTCTTTTTTTGTTTTTATGGATTGAACCTATGACTTTAGCCCATAGTTGTTGCGATTCCGATTTGAAACGCCACCACCATTTAACCAATAGAGCTAAATTTAAATCTCTAATACTTCCTATGCCCAACCCCCCAAACTTTTTAGAGGCAAAAATTTTTTCCCATTTAATCCATCTCATCTTACGGTTCGTGTTATTTCCCCCCCCCCCATAGAAATTTCCTCCTTATTCCTTCTAGAACTTTTATTACTGCTATCGGACATTTATACAAAGAAAAATAATAGTTAGGTAGAGAGCCGAGTACCGTTTTCACCAATATTGCCCTTCCTGCGAAAGATAACAACTTTGCTTTCCAGTTTGATAATCTCCTGTTGAATGTATCAATTACTTCCTTCCAATTTTGGACTCGGTTCATGTTTGCACCTACTTTCAGCCCCAGATATGTGAATGGGAATTTACCCGGTTTGAATCCAAAGTTATTCGCCTTAGAGACAATCTCTTCTTCGTCAACCCCAATACCAAAGATCTGACTTTTCTTTGGGTTTACTTTTAATCCAGACACTAGGTAAAAACATCTTAGAATCCTTCTCAGGTTTTGTATGTTACTCTCTTCCCAATCTCCCACGAAAATAGAATCGTCCGCGAATAACAAATGAGTTATTGTAATTTCATCCCCTGGTAATCTTACTCCCGAGAATAGACCCGATTCTACGGCATTAACCATCATTACATGCAACGCCTCCATCGCAATTATAAAGAGGAACGGAGAAAGAGGGTCCCCTTGCCTCAACCCTCTTTTATACTGGAACTCTCCGGTTGGTGCCCCGTTTATTAATATTGATCCTCTTCCACTATAAAGAAGACCCATTATCCAATTTTTCCATTTCGATGGGAAACCCATATGCGTTAAAACGGAAATAAGAAATTTCCAGTTTAACGTATCATAGGCCTTTTCAATATCCGCTTTAAAAACAAAAATTTCTTTTTTCATTTTTTTCGCCCACCCTACCACTTCGTTGATTATAAGCGGCCCATCTATAATATTCCTTCCCGATATAAAAGCCGATTGAGAACTTGAGACAACGCTATTCAAGACTACTTTTACCCGATTAGCCAACACCTTTGATATAATTTTGTTTACCACCCCAATTAACGATATGGGTCGAAAATCAGAAAACACGAGCGGGTCGTTAACCTTTGGAATGAGTGCAATAAATGATGAGCTACAAGAATGGTGGATTGAGCCATGTACAAAGAATTGTTGCATCACCCCCATAACTGTCGGCTTTAACTCTTCCCAATATTTTTTTATTACTGAAAATGTTACTCCATCAGGCCCCGGGGCCTTGTCCCCACCACATTCCCATATTGCTTTTTTTACCTCCTCCTCCTTAAACTGTTCTATAAGTTCCAAACTCTCCTTATCCGACAATCTTTTAAATCCTTCCATGCCTATCCTTGGTCTTGTGTGAATCGGTTCTTTAAACTTCTCCTTAAAAGCTATCATAAACCTCTCCTTTATTACGTTAGCCTCTGTAACCCATACCCCATCAATCCACAATCCATTTACTCTGTTCCTAATCTTGTGGCTGCTTACCACGGCATGGAAGAAAGTTGAGTTCTCATCCC
Source organism: Helianthus tuberosus (assembly GCA_030545235.1). Lineage (NCBI taxonomy): Eukaryota > Viridiplantae > Streptophyta > Magnoliopsida > Asterales > Asteraceae > Helianthus > Helianthus tuberosus. Next base: position 15,659 of record JARYGA010000895.1, on the reverse strand, counting down.
CCAAGGCGATCCATTTTATTCTTGATTGTTGGATCAGGTCCTTTGTTTTAACTAGCTTTTACTGGTATTAAAAGTCCAGTTATAGTGCATCAATGAATCGGGAATTGAATAGGCAACGAAACGCATGAACGGAAAAAGAAAAAGAAACGTGTACGGTTTGCAGGGACATTTAATTGCTTTCAAAATGGAGTTTGAACAAAAATGCCCAATTGGTCCCTGAAAAATGGACAGGTGTACATATTTCTAAAACTTTAATAATTAAATTACATTAATTTTAAACAAATTTACGTTCATACACTTTATGAATCTTATTAAACTTAACTTATTTTTTTATTATTATATAAAATCTTTTATATAACTTAAACTTGTAAATTAGTTTTTTTTTCTTTACTAATTAAGATTTAAATTTAAATTGACAACCTTTTATGAGTTTATCTTCATAATCTAAAAATATATTTTATAAAACTACAACTAGGAATATGAATATGGGTCAGATTACGAGTACAGGTATTTGGTGGATGTCACAATATGTAATTGTATAAATCCCGAGAATGAAACACGGGATTTTATTTAATTTGTATTTGTATGATGGTTGTAGAGGCACAGGTGTCACACGCATCGCTTTAAGTAACTTTGTATTAGATAGTTTTGAAGTTTTCGAATTCTAGTAAAAAGGTTGCTCCTTAGAAAAGGAACTTGGTACATGAGTTTAGTGATCACGAAAGGTGTTCTTAATAAAATATTTTGTTGATTTTGAAAAGGGTTTTGGTAAACGATCGGATAATATTTGTAATATTTTGTATGAAAAATTGGTTTGATTCTCGATAGCAAAATAACAATCTTTAGTATAATGATGCGAGACGAGTGTGTTTTAGTAATTACATGGAATACAGAATTTTGTGGGCAATAGATTTATTAGACCGACTAGGTTGATATGTAGCATTTCATGAATTTTTGAAAATCGAGGAATAAGCGTTTATGGTATAAGTTAAGAATTTTGTGTGTGTGAGTGAGTGTGAAAATAGGTTGTACTATAAGAAGTAAGTTTAAACTATGAATGATGAGATATATAAGAATTTGACTAATAATAATCAATTTGGGTAAAAACATGATAGCGTATACATAATAAAGTCTATTAAAAGAAAGTCTTGGTAACGATCACCTAGGTAAAGGAATCACCCCAAACCCGTTGGTGAGGTCATTGTAATATGAGAAAAGAAGCGGAGTTGATCGTCAAGGTAAGGGAATCACTCCTATCTTGATAACATGTCCCCATTTGTCGTTACAAAAGGGTAAATAAAATTACGTGAAATTATGCATGCTAATAATGTATAATCGTATGAAAAAGTAATAGTATGATGTATGCGTAAAAGTGAAATTTCAAAAATGGTTCAAAATTGACAAAAGATCGAAAATAATAAAGCGTGAGTTTGATAAAAGAACTTGGATGGTTCCAAAATGGAACGTTGACTTACCAAAGTGGACGAAAGGTCTTTTGAAATTGAAAACATGCTTTGGCCTAATAGGTGAAATACTCTCTCCGACATGTCGGTTAACGGTATTTACCCTTCCGGATACTACACGTTCCAATTCAATCGAAAGTTCGAGACTTGGCGGGATTTGTAAAATCAAGGAGTGGGACTAGTCGACGAGGTGCGGGTTTCACCCCTAACTTGACGACTTCGTACCCTAACTTGGCGAATTTAAATTTGAAATTCCCATTAAGATGTGGATTTCACTCCTAACTTAATGGTAAATTTCGTGCAAAATAGAATCAAGCGGGATGAGTTTACCAAATTGTGGGTTTAACGCCTATTTTGGTAAACTCGTCTCGTTTGTATAATATGAGTGTTGTCGGATTTAGAATAATAGAGTAAAATGCATTAGGAAAAGTGCATGTTAAAGATTAGACAAACAAGTTTAAACATGTTGAGAATAGCACATAAAGAATGGAATAATGAAACAAGTATTAACACATGATAAAACACATAAGAGTAGCATATAAAGTAGCATGCATGTTTAAAAGATCAAAAGAGAGTATATAAGAAGCAAATAAAGTAGCATGCATGTAGTTTCAAGCAAAGCATAGAATAAGCTCTAAAACTATAGACTAGGTAAAAGTATTCCTACTTTTCCTAATTCCCTATAGTTATGGCTCTGATACCAATCTGTCACACCCCAACTGATGGCGGAAACATCGGGATGAGACGAAATAGATTGCAGAGACTTCATAACGCTATGTGACAATATTATTTAAATTCAAATTTCATAACTTTCTAAAATGTCATACAAGAATCAAGTACGAACAACATTTTTTCAAACATATAATACAAAATAGATTAATCTAAGTGTCACGGCCCCCGACCCGGTTTGACCCGTTTTAGGAGCCGCATGACAGAAATCCCGTGGTATTTATTTAACAGCGGAAGTTTTCTTCAGGATCTTTTTAAAACTGAAATATTTCCCGATTATTTTATTTCACAACTCGGAATAAACCCAGTAATTTACAATCATAAGATTTCACGAAGAAATCTTTTATTTTTACAAAACATGTTTCTTTATTTTATATTGAGCCACTTCCTTAAGCTTGTAGTGCTTCGCGGCACTTTTCCTGGATCACAACAGATTACCTGAAACATTTTTGAAAAAGATTTTGTCAGCGGGAAATACTGAGTGAATCATTCTTTTTACTAAAACGACCTGTTTGTTATAATTCACAGTATTAAGGGAGATTACAATGTTTCAGATATCAACCAACTACCCACATTATTTGTCACTCGACTCGTTTCTGTGACTATGGTCAGATCACCCATTGGCTAACTCGTTGTCCAATGGTGACGGGAAAAAGTAATGTATACAAAACCCCACATACCGGCTGTAATTTGGTGATTACAAAGACTTAATCCCTGTAATTATAACTTTGAAAATATTTAAGAATTTATAAAGTACTTTGATAAAAAGAGAATGACTCACATTGCAGATATAATTTGAGCAGAGCCTAGCCTACTGATTAGCCTTTTTAACCTAAATTAATAATATGCACACGAACTCGGTTAGTAACTAATACAGCATTTACGATAACTCACGAGATTAAAACCTTCACAACGAATGACAAAGTGCGATACTTAAACATCCATCGAATTAACGACGAATGACAAAGCATAAACCCTAATGTGGGCAGCACTTAAACATCCATTGGATAGTTTAATCGATCGGACATTGAATCGTATCAGCGATCGAGTTAATACCGGTTATCGGAGCAGTGCCTCACAAATATTGAAAGTATTTTCGATTTCAGAGTGTTATAACTTCGTTTTTATGAAAAGATATCGACACCAGTGGACTGTGCAGGTGCCTAGCTATTTATAGCTGATTTTGAGGTCTTACGCGGCCCGCGTGGCCGCCCAGTCTACGTATAGCCTTGATTGGTCATTAGTAGGTGTGACACGTAGGTGACACTTGGACTCGGAACACTTATCCGGTCAATCATGGTTTGACGCGGCCCGCGTAGGATGTCCCTTGTCTCTTACGCGGCCCGCATGAGAACCCAGATTTTGTTTTTCTTATTTTTTTTATGTAGAGTAAGGTTTCAGGGGTCCGGGTTTATACTTACGGGTATTTTTAGGATAATTTTGAGAGTCCTTACACTAAGTGTGTTTATAAGTCCACTTAAGTCTTGTTTCTTCACTTAGCATCATCTTGTCGATCGAACCTGCAACATGTATTAAAATAGAGTTCAATGCAAAAGCAAAGGCGAGTATACAAGTTTTGATACATAGCATAAAAATGGTTTTAAAATAGTCTAAGGCTCGTATCCAACATGAATCACAATATGCAAGTTACTAGTATGTCGTAACAGTGTCAAGTATATGTTCAAACCCAATAACCCAACGCGTTAAAATAGCCTATCCCAATAGTTTAACGGGAGGTAAAATAGTTTAACTTAACAATACCCTAAGTCTCGTGGGCGGTGCATTACCCCTATAGCGCTATAATTGTTAAGGTAGACTTGTACGAAGTTAATGAGCATATAGACACAAAAGTTTAACACCACATACGAGATTAACAAGCATCATATATTTTCATGTTCGAATATGGATAGAGAGTGATTCAAATAGTTTCAAAATTTTGTGAGTTTAATATAGAATACATGTTGCACCTAAAGTGTTTAAAAGTAAAAATGGGCTTGAGTATACTCACAAAGTTGCATATGCTTTCCGATTATCCATTGTGACGACGTTGTCGAGACTAGAAGTTTGAATATGTTCGATTCGGAATTCTAAGGGATGATTACATTAGGGTTTACGTGTTTGAAGTTTATGGACATGAAACTAGACATATGAAATTAATCATCCATCAAATATGATGTTTAGATGATATACTTACTAACTTGACAATGTCCACCTGTTCATCATCAAGAGTTCGGTTTGTTTGAATATTACATAAGTTTACATAGGGTATAATATATCATATATGTCAAGCATGAGGTACAAGATTAAAGTCTTCATTTAGGCACCTCTAAGTATCATGGAATTCATACATGAGGTAGGAAGGACAAAGCTTCCATTTAGGTACCTCCATTGTTCACCACTACACTTGTTGTTATGAACAACAAGGAGGGTCATGAACTTACAAGAATAATGGAATACAACAACTAATCTAAGACAAAACATCAAGAAGCGAGTGGATTTTTATGAAAGATAGCCCAAGCTAGTCTAACAATTACACATTCATCAAGCTTCAAGCTGGAACACTTCTTGTGGGTAAAAACCCTAACTAAAACAGAATGTTTGTGAGGTTTTATCCTCTGATTTAACATTTCTCAGCCTTGTTTTTAAGCCTAACTAACCATTCGATCGATTATGAGCATTAGGACATAGGTTTGAGATGAGATTAACTCAAGTTTACTAAGTTTAGAAAAGTTTTAGATGAAAACAGAAAAATCAGTCAACTTTGGAGCCTTTTTGGTTACGCTCCAGGGCGTGGTTTGTCACACCCCGATCGCGTAAAACAACAAACCGCGACGGAAACGTCGGGGAGTGGAGCGACAGAATTATTGTTTCACAACCATGGTAATTAAAGTTTCATTTTATTTGAATTAGAAAGATTACATTGTCTTAAAAACAAGGAAACATAACATAATTAAACTAGTCTTGCATCTTTTATTGTCACTAAGGCCCGAGTCCGCCTAAGTGTATCTTGATCAACCCTATGCATCAGCTCCTGAAAACACACGTGAAAATAGGTACGTCAGCATAAAAATGCCTTTGAGATACATAGGTTTTGTTTATGCAGGATTCATGACTTGTAAGTTATAAGAAAATGTTCATTAAAAAGTTAGCCATGAATCTTGTAAAATGTTTTCTTTTGCAAATCATACGAAAATCGATAATTGTATAAGTTATGTTGTTTGTAAATCAATGTCTTGTGAAAATATGTCATTTGTATAAAATGTAACATGTTCTTGTCGAAATGATTTAGATAACGCCACGATATGTAATATCATAAAAGCACTTATATACAGGAAGCACCAACGGTTTATCCACCATGCTTTTATCTTATTACACACGCCTCGTTATTTAAATCACTCACCAAATAATCACCAAAATGTCTTGTTTTAACCAATGTCAAAATGTTTATGTGTAAACAAAGTCTAGTATCAAATGTAGATCGTGTATGGTATAATCAAATAGTATGTATGGCAAGCGAAAAGTATCAACTTAAACCATATGTATAATATCAATGAATAATCAAATGTTATGTATGGTGAATAAAAAGTATTTAATCAACCCCATAGGCAAAATGTACAAAACAATGTAATTGAAATAAATCATAGTTTAAGTCAAAGTTATGTTTTGCAAAATCAATGCTTTACTGATACAAACATTTATGTGGTAATGTTAAACGTATACATTCAAGCCTTGCGACTGACGGACAAACCTTCAAACAAATTAAAGGTTTATCAATTATGTATATCGGATTTAGTCATCCCTTACGTCCAAACAAACCTAGGATTCCAGGGATGGGAGTTGTCAATTCCTATGGTACCACTACATACTACCGAGCGACATGATCAGTGTTAATGAACGTATTTTAGTTTCGTTAAACAAACCAAATGTAAGCATGTTATGTGAAAATAATGTACTAAGTATGCTAAGGTGCTGTTTGTTTTTTCAGAGGTAAAATGTCTGCAGTCTGCGGACCACATCTGCAGACATCTGAACCAGAAGAGGTGGACCAAACCTCTACAGTCTGCAAGCAGAAGACTGTTTGTTTTTTAACTTCTGCAAACTACTCAAATAATAGGCATGAATAACAATAAAAAATCAGCAAACTAACACCAAAATTTAGCAAAGTAACATAAAAAATTCAGCAAAGTAACACCAAAATTCAGTAAATTAACATCAAAATTCTGCAAACTAACACCAAAATTAAGCAAACTAGCACCAAATTTTAGCATATAATCTGAAAAAAAAAACATATAATCTGAAAAAATGCAAACAAATAACCTTGAAATTAAACCTAAACCACATATAATCAGAAAAAAACATATAACTTATAATCTAAAAAGAAACATAGAACTTATAATCTGAAACAAAAAATAACTTCAATTCTGAAAAAAAAACATACCTGAGGAGTTTGTTGACGGAGATGGCAGAGGTGGAGATGGGTGAACGACAGCAGCAGTTGAGGGGAAAACGCGACGACAGAGGTGGAGATGGGTAAACGACGGAGGTGGAGGGGGTAGTGGAGGTGCGGCGGAGGTGGATGGGGTAGCGGAGGTGCGGCGAGGGTGGAGGGGGTAGCGGAGGTGGAGGGGGTAGCGGAGGGGAGACGGAGGTGTGGCGGAGGTGTGGCGGAGGTGGAGGAGGTGAGGTCTCTGCTGCTGAAGAAGTGGAGATGGGGCTAGGGTTCTGAGGTTTGAAGATGTGCAGGTTGAGAAGTGGAGAAGTGGAGCTTGAAGAGTTTTGAAGAGGCAAGGCCACATCTGTGCGGGGAAGACCTCTAGAAGAGGTTTTTTAATGAAAGCTCTTCTAAAAAACAAACACGCTGCAGACTCAAACGTCTGCGTGTGGTCTGCGTGGTGCAGACATAAGAGGTTGTGAAGTACTTCTGGCAAAAAACAAACACCACCTAAGTAAACATACGAAGCAAAAATGTAATGTAAATCAATGTGCTGGCATGCTCAGTAAACATACATAGCAGAAATGTAATGTAAATCAATGTGTCCATATGCTGAGTAAACATATACAACAAAAGTGTTTATGAAATTAATGTGCTAGCATGCTCAGTCAACACACATAGCAAGGCATAATGGAAATCATGTACTATATGCGTACTAATGAACATAGCAAGTATATGTCATGAAAGCACGAAAGTAACAAGTAGGCACATGTGTATCACCCCAAAATATTTGAAAACGGTAAAAGAGGGGAACTAAGTACTCACTTGATATTGCTTAACAGTCTTGTAATAACAATCAAATAACGCTTGAAGGATCACGGAATCAATCGGCACCTAATATAGGTAACTATGTTAATAAACCGGACCTAAATCGGAAGATTGGATAGAATGAGGTCTCGTAAACCAAATGAGTATTGAAACTCATATGATATGGTTTAACAAAGCCTACATTCTAAATCGGACCTATCCTAAGTGCTTATGACCCGTTATGACCCGTTTAGGTAGCTTACGCTACTTTAACGCGTCATTTGCGCAAAAGCGCAAACGAATAGCCTATGACAAGTATTATATGCCCTAACATGTTTAATAATCAATTTATGTGGAAAAAATTAGATTACATATGCTTAAAAAGGAATTACGCGTAAAAAGGGCATTTTGGTCATATTTCCTAAGCCATATAACTACCTATCATACAACTAAGTAAACTAAGTGACCATAAGGTATAACCTCGGAAGGTTATTCCCTATACAACTATGGTCACAAAATATGTTTGGTCGGATCCTAATGATCGACCAAATGGGTCGGGTTCGAAAGTCTAAGCGGTTGTTTAGACCGCTTAACTTACGACCCTATATAAGCACTTAACTAAAAGTGACGAGTTAAACATGTTAAAATATGTTTAACTAACTTAGAAAACAAGTTTGATATCAAAACAAAGGGTTTTGATACCAAAAAATAGCTTCGTTGCAAAATACGCATAAATGCGTATTTTTACCGAAAGTTTGACTCGTCACTACGCCTAATCAACGTGGTAATCAGTAGGCATAGTCACAAGGAACTATAACCATCGTGATTATGCTCACGTTGCAAAGTTCAAACGAACTTTGTGTTGACCAAAGACTAGTCAAAGCAGAAAGTCAAACACTGTTTGACTTTCATGCTTGAAATGCATAAAAAGCATGAAAGAAGCTTACAAAAGTTCCAATGCTTGAAGATAGAACAAGAAAACTTGAAGAATGGAGCCTTCAACCATAAGGGATAGCTCCAATAAGCAGAAGAAGAAGAAGAAGAAGAAGAAGAAGAAGAAGATAATTCAGAAGTTAAGCAAGTTGAGAAATGAAATTGTTGGGTTTATATAGGTTTTCAAGAACCGTTAAGATCGTTGCTCGAGTTTTGAGCTTTGATCCTAGCCATACAAGTGTGGCACATGGTTTTAAATACCATGGGAGTCCAAAAACCAGCCTAAAGTATGAGAAAACCATGTCCAAAACCCAGAGAATCAGCTGCTGTTTGAGAAAAAAAAGTTTCTGCACATCTGGGGGTCTGTCGCGCCCCGCATAAGACTCAGCTGAGTCTTACACGCCCCGCGAGCGCGTTGTGTTTCAGCAAAAGTTTCAGATTTAACAGTTTCAGTCCCTGCATGTTATAAAGCCCATTATTGACACGTTTAAGCCCCGCTAACCCATTTTCAAGGCTCTACAATGATGCCAAAGTATAGGGAATATGAAATATGCTTGAAAACATCTCAGATGTCGGTTCGTTTGGTCGTACGGCCACGTTATTCGGTTAGTTACGACGAAACACGAACGGACGCGAAAAACGATCCAAATTACGATTCATCGCATAATTTTTCATTCCAATCACTAAAGTAAAATATTTTAATGTTTACAAAAATTTTTGGATGTCCAGATATGTTCAGAACGAAAGATATGCACGTAAATGCAAACTTATGCACTTTTTGACGCTTTTAGTCCCTGTTGATCAAATAAGTTTATTTTCGCATACCGAACCCATCAAAGCCTATTTCTAAGCTATGTAAAGGATATTTATGGTATGTTTAACTTATGATCATGTTCCGGAATGTACGTTTCTATACGAATCGGCAAACTTTCGCAGTTTGACGTAAATAGTCCCTGTAAGCGAATAAACTTGTTTTTGCCATACCAAATCCTTTAAAACTTATTTATAAGTTATGTAAAGGTTATTTAAGGTATGTTAAGCATATGTTGATGTTTTGGAGTGTTTTTCGTGTTAAACTGATTACGTTTACACATCAGTTTGCGTATAACTTTCCAGAAAGCGATATAGAGTTTGAAATTTAACAAAAATCAAAACGTGCAAAATGTCAAACATAAATAAACAAATATTGGGATCAAATCACATTGTTTTATTGATAATTGAACTGTTCAGAGTTTATACAATGATTACACAAGCACAGATGTCACAGTCTCCCCTACTTTAGGAAATTTCGTCTCGAAATTTATTTAGAGGAAACTTGTGAGAATAGATGTGGATATTTTGCCTTCATTTGATCTTCACGTTCCCAAGTAAATTCTGGACCACGTTCAGATTCCCAGCAAACTTTGACAAGTGGAATGCGCTTACGTTTGAGCCATTTGACTTCACGGTCCATGATTTCCACAGGATTCTCAACGAAGTGCATCGTGTCATCAACACGAATTTCATCAAGTGGTATGTGGAGGTTCTCATCAGCCAAACACTTTTTGAGATTGGACATGTGGAAGGTTGGATGAACATTTCCGAGTTCAGGAGGTAGCTCTAATATGTAGGCCACTTTTCCGATTCTTTCGACGATCTTGAATGGTCCAACATATCTAGGTGCAAGTTTTCCTGTCTTTCCAAATCTGATCACACCTTTCCAGGGTGAAACCTTAAGTAAGACGCGATCACCGACTTGAAATTCCAAAGGCTTGCGTCATCTATCTGCGTAACTCTTTTGACGGCTTCTAGCTGTCTGAAGGTTGTCGCGAATTTTCTTGACTTTAACTGCAGTCTCTAGAATAAGCTCAAGTCCAGTAAGCTGAGCTTCACCGATCTCATTCCAGCAGACTGGTGAACGACATTTTCGACCGTATAAAGCTTCAAAAGGAGCCATGTTGATGCTGGAGTGATAACTATTGTTGTAGGAGAATTCAATCAACGGAAGATAAGAATCCTAACTACCACCAAAATCGATCACACAAGCTTTAAGCATATCCTCCAGTGTCTGGATTGTTCTTTCAGCTTGACCATCCATTTGAGGATGATATGCTATGCTCAAATTAAGTTGGGTTCCCATTACAGATTGCATGGTTCTCCAAAAGTGAGACGAAAATCGAGCATCTCTGTCAGAAATAATGTTCAAAGGAACGCCATGACGGGATACAATCTCATCCACAAAGATTTTAGCAAGTTTGTCAGCAGATAGATCCTCACGGATTGGCAAGAAATGTGCTGACTTGGTAAGACGATCAACGACTACCCAAATAGCATCATGACCTTTCTTAGTGCGTGGAAGTTTGGTAATAAGATCCATAGCAGTGTTTTCCCATTTCCAAACTGGTATCTCTGGTTGCTCCAATAATCCAGAGGGATGTTGATGTTCAGCCTTAACCTTAAGACAAGTAAGGCATTTGGATACGTACAAAGCAATGTCTTTCTTCATACCCGGCCACCAGTACTGGGTTCGAAGATCCTTATACATTTTATCTGCACCAGGATGAATTGAATAACGAGACTTATGAGCTTCATCCATTAGCATGGTGTGGAGATTGTCTTGACTTGGGACCCACAAACGGTCCATGAAATAATACAATCCATTGTCCTTTAGCTCAAGATCAGGCATAATGTGACATGGTAATTCCTTACCCATCAAGTCTTGTGAGACACAAGTATGTTGAGCTTGAGAAATGCAGGATTGAACATCAGATCGAACTTGAACAAAGTGAAGCTTGACACGCTCTTTACGACTCAATGCGTCAGCCATAACATTTGCCTTACCAGGATGGTAGCGAATTTCGTAATCATTGTCGTTTAGAAGTTCAACCCAATGTCGTTGCCTCATGTTAAGTTCTTTTTGATTGAAGATATGCTAAAGACTTTTGTGGTCAGTGAAAACCATACATTTTGTACCATACAAGTAGTGTCTCTAGATTTTGAGAGCAAAAACTACTGCACCTAACTTAAGATCATGAGTGGTGTAGTTCTTCTCGTGAACCTTCAACTGTCTCGATGCATAAGCTATGACTTTGTTTCTTAGCATGAGAACACAGCCAAGGCCTAAATTGGATGCATCACAATATACTACGAAATCGTCGTTGCCCTCAGGTAAAGATAGAATAGGTGCATCACAAAGTTTCTGTTTCAAGGTCTGAAAAGCTTCTTCTTGTTTGGATCCCCATTCAAAGGGTTTATTCTTTTGAGTTAAAGCAGTGAGAGGAACTGCAATCTTGGAGAAGTTCTCAATAAAGCGGCGGTAATAACCCGCGAGACCAAGAAATGAACAAACCTCAGTAGGAGTAGTAGGTGTATCCCAATCCTTAATCGCACTGATCTTGGAGGGATCTACATGAATACCTTGTTTGTTAACAATGTGTCCCAAAAATTGAACTTCCTTAAGCCAAAATTCGCACTTGGAGAATTTGGCGAAAAGTTGTTCTTTCTTCAGGAGTTCCAAAGTAAGACGGGGATGTTGTTCATGATCGGCTCGCGTCTTAGAATAAATCAAGATGTCATCAATGAAAACGATGATGAACTTGTCCAAATAAGGCTTACAAACCCTATTCATCAAGTCCATGAAAACAGCATGAGCATTTGTCAAACCGAATGGCATAACAGTGAACTCATAGTGCCCATATCTTGTGCGGAAAGTAGTCTTGGGAATATCTTCCTCGAGCACTCAAAGCTGATGATACCCAGAACATAGATTAATCTTTGAGAAGCAAGTAGCACCCTGTAACTGATCAGAGAGATCATCAATGCGAGGTAGGGGATATCAATTCTTGATGGTAAGCTTGTTAAGCTCACGATAATCGATGCATATCCTGAAAGATCCATCTTTCTTCTTAACAAAAAGAATGGGAGCACCCCATGGTGAAAAGCTAGGACGAATAACACCTTTGTCAGAAAGCTCCTGAAGCTGCTTAGATAATTCCTGCATCTCAGATGGTTCAAGACGATAAGGAGATTTAGCTATAGGATTAGCACCAGGTACAAGATCAATACGAAACTCAACTTGGCGTGCTGGGGGTAAACCAGGTAATTCTTCAAGAAATACTTCAGGATAATCACGAACAACGGGAATGTCTTAAATAGGCTTACCTTTGCCTTTCTCCTCTACGACATGTGCCAAGAAGGCCACATAGTTCTTTCGTAGATACTTTTGAGCTTGAATACACGTCATGAGTTTAAGACCACTAGCAGGTTTCTCACCATGAACCTCTAAGATCTTACCAGTCGAAAGCGGTACACGAACAATCTTCTCAAAACAAACTACCTCAACGTGGTACTTGGCTAACCAATCCAGTCCCACTATAATGTCGAAACTTCCAAGTTGCATTGGTGTGAGGTCGATAGGAAAAAGATGGTTATTAAGGTTCAACTGGCAATTTCGAAGAACAGAATCGAGTACGATGGGTTCACCACTAGCTACCTCTACTGTCAAGGGCTTTCATAGTTTTGTTCTAGTCATGCAAAGCAAAGGTTCAAAAGATAATGACACAAAACTCTTATCGGCACCTGAATCAAAAAAGAACAGAAGCAGGCTGATTGTTAACAAAGAACGTACCATTGACCACCTCGTTGTCTGCACGTGCCTCATTTGCGTTCATGTTAAAGACTCGTCCACGAGCCTGAGCCTGATTCGCATTAGCCAACCTCAGACACTGATTTCTGTAGTAGGTTAAATCCCCACAATTGTAGCATGAACCAGGAGGATAGTGAGGTCGTGCAGCCTGGCCTGTGCTGGTTGTTGAGCAGGCGGTTGAGCAGGTTGCTGAGCTGGGTTTTGGGCCGCCTGATTCTGGTTAGGAGGAAGACGACAAGTGTTGGCAAGATGACCAGATCTCCCACTGTTGGTACAATATCGGCACTGAACGTGCGGTTGATGATGGCTGTTACACCTGTTGCACAAAGGTGCATTGCCAATGTACGGTTTCTTGGCAGGTGGTTGCGCGGGCTGATTTGGAGCTGCTTGGTTTGCCTGCGCTGTAACAGCGAAATTTTGGGAAGCCTTGCACTTCCTAGACCTCCTTGAAGACCCAGCTTTCTTACCCTTTTTATTCTCAACCTTGTCGGACTGTCCCTGTTTCTTGTCACCCTTCCTATGGAGTTTACCTTTCCTGATTTGTGACTCGGTCAAAGTCGCAGCCAACTCGATAGCTTGTCGAACTATGGTAGGGTTGCTACCAGTGACAATATCTTGCACGGGGTCAGGTAAACCATCGACATACCTCTTGATAGCTTTATCAAGTGGGGTAACCATTGTGGGACAAAGTAAGTGTTGGTGCATATTTCGTACGTCTGCCACTGTGCGAATAGTTAGATAGAGCGTGTGTTGAATATTGTATAGAATAGAGATAGTTGGACAGGTTTTGTATATGCCAAAGTCCATCCGGACGGATGACCATCTGGCCGGATGACCATCCGGTCGGATGGCAATCCGAACGGATGGACACATGGTAGGAAATGTCTATAAATAAGGACCTTGGGGTTCCATTTGGACAAGCTTTTGGTTCCCAGAGGGGACATGCTGTCCAACTGGTCTCGCAGTGCTGTAAACGTCAAATAATCAATAGAGACCAGATTGAAATTGACTGCTCGGTGTTCTATCTATCTTCTACTCCTTTCTTAGTCGTAATAATCGCACCAAAGCTCCGTCAGACTCGCCGGATCCTGGAATCAGCAGTGGTATCAGAGCTACGGTACCGATTTAATCGATCTAACAGTCGGTTAAATCACCCAAAGCTCATCAATTTTGGGTTAAACAAGAGTTTTGACGTTAAAACAGACAAAATCATCAAAATAAAGGTCAATTCATGGATGGATTTTGGAATTGAACACATCAATCTATTTGGAATTGAATCGCGTACAATCCTGTGAAGTTTCATCATGAAATTCACACAAATAAAGATTCTGGATCGAAAAAACGTGATTTGGAGTGTTCTTGAGCTGTTAGAAGATTTCCAATCGGATGGCAATCCGATCGGATGACCATCCGATCCACATCACTATCTTGCTTGAAGGATTAATGAAGTTTAACTGCTTTTCAATCGAATGGCAATCTGATCGGACGACCATCCGATCCATGTCACTAAGGGGTGTTTGAAATTTAAGTTGTTTTCAATCGAATGGCAACCCAATCGGATGGCAATCCGATCGGATGACCATCCGTTCCATAGACACAAGTCTGCCCACTTTTGTCCTGCGATCGAGTGCCAATCCGATCAGATGGCAATCCGATCGGATGACCATCCGACACTTGACACTTGACCAAGTGATCAAATGCCTAAAGAAAAGGCTTTTTTTGATCGCAACGACGAGGAGAGTCTCCAGAAAAAATTTGGTGATTGTCAATTTTTTCGGGTTTTTAATGACCAAGCTGGGTTGTTCGGGGACACCGTCGGGGGCTTCAATGAACAAATTTGGTGATGCGATGATGGATTGTGGAAATTAGTGGGGTAGTCAGGATACCGATGCAGTATTGTTATATTCTGAAATATCTGACTATTTATGGGCCAAAACGTAAAATCCGCAACGACGAAAAACTGACAATTGTGGCGAATATTGTGATATTCTGGGTTGGTCAAGTTTTTCGGAGAAGAGAACAGAAAACGGAATTCAGCTTGAGGGGGAATTCAGTGATAGAGACGTCAGAATTTGCAAAAATAAGGGGGAATCAAAATTTCAATGTCGTATGTTGAAATTCTGGCATTTTTGAAATTCGTGACACTGCAACTATATTCGGGTAGTTTCGACTTCAGATTGTCAGGGGGAATGTGAATCTGATTGTGAGTGAAGACTTCCGAGATCAAGATAATCCGAGGTGTTGATATCTGATCGAGCATCGGAGATCTGAGAGTGATCGTGGATGATGGCTTCTAAGATCTAGATTATCCGAGGAGATAAATCTGATTGTGGACGAATGCTTCGGAGATCGGATTACATTACCAGATGATTTGTTTTCCGAAGAAGATTTGCTGATTGTGGAGAACACCGTTTACACGGATCTGACATTCTTACGGTGCGTTAATGTGGATCACGGTAAACGGGATATCAGATCTTCAGGGGGAATCACGAATTTGAAGTTAACCACTAGGGTATTTGAAGTTTCTATCATATGCCGGTTGAGTTTTTGTACATTCTTAGATCGAGCAGGCGGAATGCAGATCGTGGTGCTTACATTGTAATATCAAAAACTGAACTCGGATGCGGTTAAAGTTGAAACAGAAAATGCTGCATTGATTAGTTTCAAGTTT